>JACEVL010000917.1:303129-390629 GCA_020284085.1 Aporrectodea caliginosa
AAATGGAGCCCATTTTAGCCACTTTATTTTTCTAAATTTGCTTGTATATTATTATACCATACATATCCATATTTAAGTCATTCCGGCTGATGTTTAAAAATATGACGCAATTAGTTCAACCAAACCACCAAAATAATTTATATAAATAAGTCAGTGAGAGGCTGAATGACTGTGTATGCAGTGGAAGAGCTGCAGCTACAACAAACAATGATAGCTTAACTTCAGCAAATCCTAGAGTTGCACCTGTCCCAGAGGATTGTAGGACATAATCCCCTCTGGACATAATCCCTGGACACAATCTTCCGATCTTGCGTAGGACATAATCCCTGGACTACATCCTCCCGGTCTTAATTTAAGTCTTGTTAATGTCGTTCACTTCTAAAATTTAAAATAAGTTACTTTTCTGAATGAATTCATTCATTCATTCCGAGAATTGATATAGCGCCTCTTCAGGAGACCTACTCAGAGGCACTCCCAGCCCAGCCACGGCTAAAAAGTGTGATTTGAGAGACTTATAAAAGGCAGGCGAATCTAGCCGAGGCATCAATCGCAAGTCTAGTGGGAGGCCATTCCAGATGGAGGGACCCACAACTTAAAAAGCTCCCCCCTGCTGAAGAGCGCAGAGTTCGACTGGCTGCGAGGTCAGAGACAAAGATCAGACAAATAGGATGGAGCACAGCCAGACAAGTGCAGCAACTCGGTGGAAGATGCGCTGAGAAACAGGAATCCAGTAAAGGACATGACGCATATATTGAGCACCCAACCGAATCAGGTCGGGTGCTCAGCTTTACTTAATCGATCAATCAAATCAAAACTCTTTTATTGAAGCCAAATAAAACACATAACATTTCAACATAAAATATCAGGATTGGCCGCAAGAGGAGTCCCAAAAGGGATCAAGATCCCGCTAAATAGGGAACCAAACAAATCAGAAATCTGAATCAATCAATCCTTTTAAAAAGTGCAACATCAAGTTTCGTACAGCAATTTAAATAGTATAGTACATATTACACAGTAAATGATTAACTCGATTCAAAACACTATGAAAATATAAAAAAACGAAAACCTTAACTAACAGTGAAAAAGAATATCCGGCAGGGTAGGTTATAGGCCTATATCTAATTTCCATTAATCAGGTATACGGGCATGCAGCATTTTTTTAAAGTGCCGATCACGTTTGTCTAAGCAGAAGCGCTCTTGATCTTAATTCAATTATCGATTACAACATAGGCTATATAGGCTGATAAGTAGCGTGGCATTGGATTATCATTTGGCGACTCAAGCTCCAAAGATCATTCTGAAAGATCATTCTAGAGTCACGAGAGTTACCTTGAGATTCAAGAAAGTAGCTCTTAACAGATAGCTTTACTGCTACAGTCCACTCGATTGGATTTCAATCGGAATACAAATCGAACCATTAGTTATTATCTCGTTATACTGCACCATAACAAAGATGAATATAGAATCGTCGCCCCTCCTCCTTAATCCAGGCTTGGGACTGGCACTACCAGAGTACGGGCAGCGGCGGAGTTAAATCAAAGAGGAATCTGTAGTCATAGACAGGGCCGGATTAAGACTTCCGGGGGCCCTAAGCCAAGAGACATCCAGGGGGCCCTAACCCCAAAGCAAAGTTAGTTGCCATATTACGTGTAGCCTATCTGAACACAAAGTTCTAAACGTATATGATATTGAATAGACTAATTTACGAGCTGATAGAGTAATTTCTTTGTGAAATGAGAACAATTACAATTATCAAACAAAAACTTAAAAACATCTTCCTTGATTTCTGCCTGGCAAATTCTTCAACAATATCATCAAACTGCATTTTGCCGAAGGACATCTGATTCGATGCACATCAGGCTAAGTGAACTTAGCTTTTTCTGGAGCATGGTAGATCTTAAATAATTTTTTATTCGTTTTAGCTGAGAAAAGGATCGCACTCCCGAACAGTTTGTGACCATCACACTCAAAGAAATTCGTAGTGCTATTTCAACATTTAGGAAAACAAATTGAAGACTTAGATGATTCAATTAAACGTTGAGCCTGCTCATTGCGTGTTTCATTTGGTAGGCGGCCGTAGGCCTACCTGGTAACTCCAAATAAATGAGAAACGAAAACTTATCTGCGATATTTGTGTAGGCCTACACTGTGGCTTTTTGCAAGTTCGTTGACAGAACGTCAGTTATAGGCATTAAATGTCTAAACGCGAAATTTATCCCTTGGGCTCAAATCTGCGTCTTCACCTTGTCCATCATTAATTTGTCTTCTTATAAATATTTTTCTTGAGTTCATTCTCCTATATTCAACGTCAGGGAGTCGTCCCAAATCTAAGTCATCACTAGCAGTAGCAGTGGTTTCGGTTGCACTCAATGCACTTATTGCGCTGTTTGGTGCTCGCAAAGGCAGCTTATAGGCAGGGCTTGAAAAACCATGTAGTCTATAGAGACGTCCATCATGTCCTTTTTTTCTTTTAGAAGTTGTTTTTTTCTTTCTTTTTTCATATCCACACCTGATATGACCGCTTCATTATTTATAAATGTCACTGACCGTTCAAATATCATAATGTTAATATGTTCCGCTATTCAAAATTAAGTAATTTCAGAATTTTTACCCTATTGCGTCCGCCGCCAGATCACCATGTCAAAAAGGTGTCACATCAACGTCAATATGGTCGACACAGAGTGGGATAGACTCAATATACGTCGATGGATATACTAGAGTTTCGGCTTTGAGCCTTTGACGTATGCCGTCGGTCGCTAGGGCGCCTATGCCGACTGTGAATGTGAGACTGCAACTATGATCAGTATTCAGTAAGTAGTAACTAAAACTTGCTGGCGCTAAAAATTGTTTCAGGGTAACGCTGAATTATTTAAAATTATACCAAAATTAGGAATTTGCTACAACAATTTGATTTAATTTCTCCAGATTTTGGGGGCCCCAAAACCTCCGGGGCCCTAAGCCATGGCTTATTTTGCTTATGCGTTAATCCGGCACTGGTCATAGATTATATTGAGGTATCGACTGGAGGACAGACTGATTTGTTGCATCGAGTCAAGGACCGATGACGCTTTGAGAGTGCTACGACATCATCGCTTTGTGTGACTCTTGATTATCTACATCTCGCGCTCCCTCGTAGTCATTCATCACGGCTTCTCTGCATTCACATGCAGTCCAATATCTAATTTACAGCTGACGATTCGCTCATATTCTCTACATTTTTATGCTGCTTACCTGAAGTTCAAGAGGAGGAGAGGAAGAAGGAGGACGAGGACGAGGAGGAGGAAGAGGAGAAGAAGAAGGAAGGGAGGAGGATGGAAGGAGGATGGAAGGAGGATGAAAGGGAACAAGGGGAAGGAGGAGGAGGAAGAGGAGGAGAGTAGGTATTGGCTGTAATAGCAGGATGAGATCCCAAGCCAGTCATTAAAACTACACGGCGGCAGAGTTGCAGAAAGACGCTGCTCATGTTTCCTCCAAGCAGAAAATTGCTATATAATATATATGCATTATATATACACATATACATACATATATATGCACACATATATACATATATATGCATATATGTATATGGGACTATAACCGGACAGTTATTATAGACCCGGCGTGGTGTGCGTGGTCGACGGTCAGCTGCGGCGGCCACACAGAATGGGCGGTCGTTGTGGTCATCTGACCAGCGCCATGCAGCAGCGAAGGGGTTCGGTCCCTCCAGCAGCAGCAGCAGCAGCGGTGGCACAGCATCCTTGGCTGCGTCAGCCACAGCAGCCGACTGAGCAATGTAGAATCCATAGATCACTCTGCTGGCAGGTTCTCATTTAACAGCGAGCTGGTCACTTCTGTCCGGCCGGTCATTGGCAATTCATAGGGCCGTCAAAAGAAGAATGATAAACGACGTCGACCCGCCGACCCCTGGCCGTCCACCCGGCCCCCGCCGAGGAGGGGGCCACGGTCGCCCCGTCGCTCCCACCCTGCAGGACGCAGCCAAGCACGGACGAAGAAGGGGACGAGCGACCGACTGGGGGAAGGGAGGCCTCGGCGCCGCCGCCGCCGCCGCGGTGACAAGGCATCAAAGTGGCCAGTTCACAGGGACTAACCCTGCCAAAACTGGCCGGCCAAGACCAGCGGGGTCAGTTGGGAGCGCGTCAGAGGGGAGGCGCCGGACGATGGGGAACAACCGATTGGGACGAGGAGGAAGAAGAGGAAGGAGGAAATGGAAGGGGGAAAGGGAGGACCGCGAACGGAGGAAGGAAACCAATTTCATACACGCTTCGTACTATCGATGTGCCCTTATATATATCTACGTACATTATATAATATATATCTTTCTATATATCTACATACATATATATAATGTATATTTTTCCATATCTTTCTACACATCATGTATCTATGTCTATAATATGGCTCTAGATATATGATATATAGAAGGAAGTATATAAATACGTGGCCCGCTGGGAGAAGATACCAAAACCGGTGTGTGTGTATTTAGAGAGAAAATCAAATTTGAATCAATATGGGCCATATTTCACCAGACGTGTTTTTGCGGGCGTGGGCCGATACTGAATCCATAATTAGGCCTAGGCCTAATGCCGGGAAAACGAACTGCCATTATCATTGCGTAAGTTAGGCCTATTTATAGGACAAAAACTTATAAAAGGTACCATAAAATGCGGGATCAACTTATTTTCATTGTTATTATTCTATCTATAGGCCACTCTATATTTGAAACTTGACAATTTCAAAGCACAGAAAAAGTTTTGCTTAAGTAAAATATTAACTAGTTTATGATTACTTAGGGATACATTTTTGGGACTAAAAACAGGTAAATCAGCTCTGCTGTAGCATATGCTGCCGATTTTTTGATGATTATTTGCCACAATATGGTGGCCCACTGCATGAATATTTGTTAATTTGTTGCGAGCGCTCTTAAATAAGCTGATGCCCTGCATATGTATGTATGTATGTATGTATGTATGAGCACTTGTTATAGCGCCCTTCAAGATTTCTACTCAGAGGCGCTCCCGAGTATACAGCGCGGACACTGAATCGGAGTTTCACGCCGAAGCGCATGAGCAATTGCGAGTGAAGGACTTGCCCAGGGTCCCTACGCGGCGGCTTGAGGTGGATTCGAACCCACAACCCTCCGGCTGCAAGGCACCGAACATACCCCTACACCACCGCGCCCCACAATATAGCCTTGAGTAGCTCTTTTCCGTAGCCTGCCCTGCGACCTGGAATGGGCTCCCTACCCCGCTCCGTAAAATACCTAGTGGCCACTCTGTTTCGTTTCTCACTACTCTTAAGACTGTCCTATTCGACCGGAGTTGGGCTGGGAGCGCTTCTGAGTTCTGAGTAGGCATCCTTGAAGGAGCGCTATATAAATTCGTGTAATAATAATAATAATAATAATAATAATAATAATAATAATAATAATAATAATAATAATAATAATAATAATATTAATAATAATAATAATAATAATAATTTAGACATCTGGAGTTTACGAGTACGATTACACGAATGAAACTCGGCAACGTGGGCTAGTATAAAGTCTTAATGATGACGATGACGATGGTGATAATGATGATGACAATAATGCCAATGATGATGATGACGACGACGATATTGATGACGGTGATCATGATGACGATGATGTATATATGTGGATTTCTATAGTTTGACTATAAAGAATTGAAGGCACATTGGTATAAACTGAGGTAAACTGATAAACTGATCATAGAAGCGCAATCTCTTATTACGCTGGCACAGCGAGGCAGCCATGTACACGAGGTGTCAGCTGTGGGGCACGGTGGTGTAGGGGTATGTTCGTTGCCTTGCAGCCGGAGGGTTGCGGGTTCGAATCCACCTCAAGCCGTCGCGTAGGGACCCTGGGCAAGTCCTGCACTCGCAATTGCTCATGCGCTTCGGCGTGAAACTCCGATTCAGTGTCCGCGCTGTAGTCGGGAGCGCCTCTGAGTAGAAATCTTGAAGGGGCGCTATGACAAGTGCTCATACACACATACATACATACATGCATACATACTTCATTTGCTTAGCCATGGTATATGCTGATATAGGTCCCGTCTTCCATCTGGCTATCTGATCTTGCCACGGTTGCTACCGATAGTGTATGCGGTCAGAATTGCCCTATACTCATTTTATGGCTATTGCTATGTGGGGCGTAAGTTGAGCGGACGTCTCGAAAGATCTTTCTGCTTCGGCGGCATTTTGAACTTCCAACCCCTCCGTTAATAGTCCAGCACCACCCACGCCAACCACTAGGATATCGATCAGTTCCTAAGACTGAATTTCGTGTAAATTAAACGAACACCAAATCCACACGGATCCAAATAAGGATCGCGATGCATCGGATAAAACCCAAGAACAGATAATGTTCAATTGAATGACGGCTGTGCAACCAAGATATGTTGATGTCGTGTCTGGTCAAAGTGTGCCCGAAGTTCAGAGAACGAGAAGCACACTTTGACAATTTGACAGCAAGCGAAAATTGAGGATATGTATAACTTGCTGGTTTGGATTTTATTGACAACGACGAGAAAAATGTTTGGTGAGCGGGCAGTTTACTGCGGGGTTAATTTCTTGTACCAAATTATAGAGTCATTCGCTTCATACAACATTATAGAGAACAAAACAAAACCAAAAGTAAAGAACGACACCTATGCATTGTATAGGTAAACAAATGACACAATAATTCATACAATTGCGAAGTTCATACACAAAGTTCATCACGGACCTTTTGGGATGTGCTGAAAAGGCGCTATATTAAGTGTCTCGATACATACATGTACATACACATAGACTGCGTACATACACATACAACCATACACACGCATGCATACATACATCATGTATATATACATATCTACTTACGCATAGACATATATACATAAATAAAATAAATACATACATACATACATACATACATACATACATACATACATACATACATACCCATACAACCATGCACACATATATATACACATATACATAAATATATGCATACATACATACATCCACATACATACATACATACATACATACAAACATACATACATACATACATACATACATACATACATACATACATACATACATACATACATACATACATACATACATACATACATACATACATACATACATACATACATACATTAACCGTAGTCTGACACCCGGTTCCTCTCACGGTCTCACCTACTGGAATCTGACCATGGATGTCTTCCCTCTACCGATCAGATGCCAAAGCGACCATGGATTGACGCCATGTACATTTGATAGGGCTCTACAGAGTCGTTTCATTAGATTTTTGTCACTTGAAGTCAAATGCAGAACTGTCTGTACTTTCGGCTTCGTAAATGGACTCCATTCTATTGTGAGAAAACGTCTGATCCTCCATGGAACCACACTCAGTAATTGTAGTTAGTAACTTCAGTATAAATTGAGCCCCCGTGTTCATTTTAAAACTATTCTCAAGTCTTTCAAGTCTGGGGGGTCCATAGAGTAGGCCTAACATCACTGGCGTGAAGAGCAGTAGGTATATAGCGGGATCGCTTCCCGCACCCTCCCAAAGGTCCACTCAGCCTATCATTTGCGAGATGGCGCATTGATAAAATGAGATTTAGGACGTGATGGGCGCCTTGCATGGCTGCCATGTACAGTTAAATTCGACACCTGTAATAACTTGTGATCATCCGTTCATACTGACTTGTAATCATCCTGCGTAATTGTCAGTTTGAATTAATAAAGAATATAGGCTATTATATTATTATTATTATTATTTTTTTGCCCCGAGGTATACATGATCCCTCAGGGACTTAATATTAATTAAGAACAATAAAATTCGTCTGGAACGGCACCTAGGCCTACTCTCGTCGTTAAGGTGCAGTGTGGCAAAAGTTATTATTATTATTATTATTATTATTATTATTATCATCATCATCATCACCATCATACTAGTCATCATCATCATCATCATCTCATCATCATCATCATCATCATCATCATCATCATCATCATCATCATCATCATCATCATCATCATCATCATCATTATTATTATTATTATTATTATTATTATTATATTATATTATTATTATTATTATTTAAGTAACAATAGACTCAATCTGTAGCTTGGCTAATCAGAACTAATTATCACAGCCAGTTCCAACCTTTGTGGTATAAATCGCTCATTACCAAATGCCAACACGCTATACATCTCACGGCGCATTATGACCTGTACTCGGCGTAGTAAATAATTTAATATAAATAATTCAATATAAGGACTTAAATGAATTGACAGATTTTCTGTAATCTATGACAGAGCCCAGGTACAGTTTAAAAGGAAGACTTAAATCAAATTGTGACTTTCTTTCGCCCAAAGGCCTTTTCGAGCGTGTTACCCTCAACTCAAACGAGATAGGTTTCCTGAATGGGGGAGAGCGGGGTTTAAACTCGCCGCGCATTTATCGGATCTAGTGTCCGAGCGGCTCGAGCTTCAAAGGGCGTTTATCCGACCTTTGACATCTAACCTCTGACCTCGTCCTTTGTGCTGGAAGTGTCTAAGTATCACCATGACACCGTTCTGAAAGAGAAGGAACATCTGGGCGAACCAAGATGTTTGTGCAAAGGTCGAGTTCTAGACGGAGTTAGGAAAACGAATTCAAAGAGTATACTCCCACCCCTCGTGAATCGTTTTGCTTCGATTGTTCGCTTTGCACTTCGTACACTCTGGCTACGTTTTTGGGGTCTTTCAAAATCCGAAGTCCTTTTTCTGAATTCAGAAGACAGTCACTAAAACGGCTAAACACACTATAGATCTCACGGCGCATTATGAGCTGTACTCGGAGAAGTAAATAATTTGATATAGGCTAGGTAGTGGCGGCGCCAGACATTTTTTTTAACCAGGGCATAACCAGGGCAATCATACAAGTAACCAGTGCAGGGGCGATTTATGCCCCAAATAAATTCTCGGCAGGGCAAAAATTCTGGCAGGGCAACGACCAGGGCAAAGGCTTTTTTACCAGGGCATTTGCCCTTGCTTGCCTTGGTGTAGTGCCGCCACTGAGGCTAGGGCCTACACAATTCTAAATAAAAACTTAGAATTAAATGAATTAACATTTGTTCGCGCACGCGTTCATTCATTCGTTTATTCTTTCCTTTTTTTTCTTTTTTTCTTTCTTTCTTTCTTTCCTTCCTTCTTTCTTTCTTTCTTTCTTTCTTTCAACCTTCCATTCAGAGCATTTATATAGAGCCCATACGAGATATCATCTATTCGGAAGAGGTTTTCCATCCTGGATCCAACTGAGGACACGTTTAGTGTTTCTCGATTGTTGATAAAAGATGCATATAATTATGGCATCGGCGTCAGTCGCTTGAAGAAGACAGAGATGATCTAGAAGGAGTACAGCGTTCTGTCTGCCCATATTGATGGATTAAACGAAAAATAATACAATACAACAGAAGTAACTGTAAAATGTAAATGTACAGTTGTACACGTTTTCATAGAGCAACCGTATGCCCTCGATTCTGAAGGAGGAGGCTATTCTAGATGGATGGTCCCGTGGCGTAATTCAAATCCTGCCCCCTGCAGATTACTCTAATGGGCCCTCTGCAAGGACCCTGTTCAGACCCCTGGCGTGGTCTCCAGACAAACCATAGATAGGGTCCGTTACCATGAATACCCTGCCCCAAGATTCGCAAGTGTTACTAACCATTTTGTACCGTCCCCCCACCCCATTGCTATTGCTCCGCCATTTATCCTAACGACTTTTAAGCCTTTCTAGTCCCAATCTAGACTCAGGTTGTTTCGTAATAATCTTGATGGAAACTTTCTACATGGAGTAGAGACATGATACAGCCGTGTCGTATATTGATCCTCTTTCCGGAAGGCGTACTAAGGCCCATCTTAATGCTGCGGAAAACTCAACAAGAGAACTTGTTTAGGGACGTCTTGTTACAGCATAGGTCAGGCATGGGCGACTTTTTTTAACAAGGGGCCGCTCTAATATTTAAAAACACATAGACCTAAAACGGATAAAAGGTTCCCAAGCAAGTGCCAGGAACAACAGATAAAAGGTTCCCAAGTGCGAGGTAGGCCCTACAATGCTAGTATAAAAAAGTCAAGGGCCAGTTCAAAGGTCCCCAGGGGTCAGATCCTGCCCGCGGGCCGTAGACCTATGTCGCACACCCCTGGCATAAGTCTTTGACGTCTTCCCTTTGTTGCTGATTCTGTGGTGGATGTTTTTGGTTAGTTGCTGTTTAACAACACTGTTATAACAAAGGTGATCAGGCGTAGCCCTCCCCTTTCTCCTGGCTTAGGACTGGCAGAAAGTAGGCTATAGTGGTGGATGTTTTTGCGTCGATTGCGCCTATTCATGCAGTTCTTTCAAAAATAAGCTGACAAGTACGCAACTTATACATTGACAAACTGAGGTCCTATTGGATGATTAAAGATTAGATTATGCAATGTTTAGATAAAATTTAAACTATGGGCATCTTATACATATTCGACCATTAGTGCAAACTGCAACGCGATAGCCATAGTTATCGAAACGCGCAAGACTCCAATCAGAGTTACCTTCACAGCAAAAAACCCGATCTGAAATCACGAATCTTTGGCAAGACCCGGTAGGAAGCCAGAGTATCAAGCGACGTCTTCCCCTCGGCATACGAGAACGAGTAGTCAGCTTTTAGGCCTATCCTATCCCTCGGCGCCTGCTCTTCCCACGGAGACTGTAATTTCATCACATGGGTTTTATACAAACACATAGGCCTATATTTGTTTTCCTACCTTTAATATCAAACAAACTTACAACTTCTTTCTTTTTACGGCATAACTGTAGCCTAGTACCTGGTTGCGGTGTGTCAGCCGGTTTATTGAATTAACGAAACTTTATTATGTACGGTCTGTGTGCTGGCGTTGTAGACTAGTTCGCTAGAGGCCGCAACTGCAGCAGATATTGACATCTTTCTTCCCTAGCAAATCCACTGGAGGCTTCAGTTCGTGCATATCGTCGAAAATAAACATCCATTCGACAGATGACAGCATAATCGCGAGTCCGTTGCTGATGTTAAAAGCGTATGGTGTACTAACACAATTTCTGCGGATTTTTAATGGCAGTCAAGTGACACTGGACCTTCACCGTATTTCTTTGCTTCTATAGAGCTTGATAAAAACACAAATCGGTAATCTATTTAAAGACATTTATTAGTCGAATGACATCAAATCGGTCAACTAGTAGGCTATACGAACCAAGACAGTCAGTTTCATCAAAGCTATCAAGTACACAATTCACAGCCATAATGATAATGATCAGTAGATGATGCAATAGCAGCCAGTTAGCCTAAACGACAGTGCAGGCCTTTTAAATTTTGACATAGGATAGACAGTTTTAAACAACAACTGGCCTGTGATAATAAAACTGGGTTTACTCTGCAAATAAGTAATAACTGGCAAATATACAAATAAATCGTCCTATTATATTTGCTATTATAGGGGCAACTTAAAATGCATCACAGCCGCTATCCTGGTGCGCTAATGCGGTTAGTGTAATGGCCGTAAAACCAGTGGGGTTCAAATCCAGTGAACTCAGTTAAAAGCGGAGTACGACTACTGCACACTTCTCAATGGAGAAGACTTGCCAGGTCACACGTCTTCAGGTTCATACGTGCCAATCCAGTTTATATCTGGAATTAGTTACAGGACCATAACATGTCTGTAACAGCTACCAACAATGTACATGTCTGTCACACCCCAACAATTCCTTAGATGTTTTAAGTCAGTCAGTTTAAACAACTTCAAATGCCGAATTATAACATTTTAACAGTTAAAAAGCATGAACCAGACTAATCTTTAACGACCTTGGTCGTTGCAACCCGTAAGAACACTGTTAGCCCAACATCAGTTGTTGACCACCCCCCGCCCCCTCCCTCTGGAATAAGCAGCTCCAGAATTACAATAATCCAATCCGCCGTACAAACTCAACAAAACTGCACCTCTTGCAATCTATGCACAGGTCTTTCCATCAAAACTGAAAACGTTCCTTTTCCAAATTCCACAAATCCCACCCCAATTCGTCCTCTTCCCTTTACCTCTCCAGCTTGCTGCTTCAATTGTAGACACCATCCATTGTACCCATCTGACTACCTGCCTGACACTCAGGTATTCACCTGGAACCAATTCTGACCTCACCTGCCAATTGATTATGTCTTGACTGAGTGCTTGTGATTAAGCTAATTTCAGGGAATTAGCATTCGGGTGTGGTATGAAATTGCCAGATACAATGGTTAATCAGCAATGATCACGCTACTGTGGTGATAATACATGTAAACAGAGCCATAACTTTCATCTAGAAAGTAAGGGGTACCAACTTTTGCATTGTTTCCTATTCGCAATTGTTAAATATTTATAACGGCACCGTCATAAGTATTTAACCGGAGAGCGCTGTTACAAGTATTTAACTTGAAGTAAACTAATGATAATGTTAATAATGAATGCTAAGAATGATGCTCAGTAATTGTTTTGAGTATTGAGGGCTTAAATGAAGACCTTCCTCAAAGAAAATAATAATGGACATTGTTTCCTCTGGGTATGAAAAGCGGGGTGTATGGTACCCTCCAGTCGAGGGTGCCCCTTGTACCCCAGAAAATTACGTCAATGCATGTGCAAAACAGCTAGAATGCGATATGCTTAATGCTCAGCACTAAGACATTGACCATGGATGCAGTGGTCAGCCTATAAAGGAATTGCTTCATGGAAGTCATGATCACAAGGAAAAATTCGAACGAGAATCCTGATGTAAACATAGCGTCACTGACACTGAATGCAATAATCATTTGGAACAGAATCCAAGATGGTGATATCCTATTTACAATGCCATCCACTCATTATTTTAGAAAAATGGCAACAAGGCTTTAGTCCAGCCACCTGCATTGAGTAAAGTGCTTATGTATATGCCTATATGGGACCATATAATTATATAGGAAGTGTCAAGCCTTAAAAGTAAAAAACGTAAAGTCCTCGACACTCTTTTAGTTTGTTGGTAAACGGTGTCTAAGGTACCATAATGTCACTTTTTAAAGATACTTTTCGTGCTGGGCCTAGTATGCGACTTCTGCAGTAATTAAGAGATTACTCACATTTGAATTTCACAAAGCACTTGGATATGCATGAAGAATCTACAACAGCCATATTAACACATAGCTGTTGTCATTTGTTATACTGTCATTGGCTAATTCAGAATGTTAACTTCTCTAAGGAGAATACTTCCCTGTCTAATGTGCTGTTAGTTGCCAGCACTTTTAATTACATTTTGCACAACTGACTGCCGCTTTTCAACCACGACAAAATATTCTGTACAAGCCGATCTTAAATACACATAATCATCCTTCAATAAGTTAATTATATTACAGTTTCAATTTCTTTAGATACACGTAGGCAAGAATAGAAATGCATTCTATGGATCGTCACATGGAGTGAACCTCATCAACAGACTGACTCGTTCATTGTTTGGCATCCAACAACAGTGGGACTAGACACTAATGTCACGGAAAAACACACGCCACATTAATACAATCAAGTTTTGAACTCGGTACCTTCGGCCGAATGGCTCGTTGAAAAAATCGAGCGCTGTAGCCACTCGACTCGAGAACACACGTCTGGATGCCTAACTGCCCGACAAAATAATTTTTAACAAGTTATCGGCTGCTTATGCCGTGACAACATTAAACAGGCACCAAAGATGGTGCATTGGTGCCTCATAAATCTCAAGGCAATATCAACAGCCCAGTTGTAGACCACTTGCAAACACAGTCAGATACTGTTAACCCTTTAACGACGAGCCGCTTATGGTTTCCCATACATTTTAGTACACGCTCGTCGTTAAAGGGTGGTTAATTAGCACAAGAGACGATATTTACTCTTTTTAAGACGAGCGGCACAAGTTTAATCATTATAAGAGATTAACTTCCAATTTCCTGACAAAAACCTGACGCAGAAGTTCTAGCGATTCCTCGTCAAGAAATTATGGGGATTGTCACAGCAGCAGCAGCCAATCACAGAAATAACTTTGACAAGGGAAATCAACATAGTGTACACGGCCATGATCAGAAACCTAACAGAAAGACAGGAGTCGATGAAAGTGGTCTAACGACATTGCTGTCCAAGAAAACAATATCCTCCTATACATGATGGCTATCTGATAGAGCTACTTATCACCAAAATCACATGCCCGTTACTTTACCTAATTAATGCGACTTTGACCAATCATTTCCATTCATTATGCTGCTCATACCCTAGTTCTCTCACTTGTACTGTCTGCCTTGACTACTGCAACTCGGTTCTTTTCATGGTCCTTAACATTGCCCTCCAATGTCTCCAACTGCAGGAGTCTGTTTTAAAGGTACCATCCTTGCATATGGAGTACTCTACAATCTAGAACCGAGCTACATTACGGTAATGAAAATTGTGCAAAACACTGAGTTCAAGCATATTATCAGTTTATCTGCCCAGCTGTGTATTTAAATTCTTCCATTAGAAGACTTGTGGCTTCCAAGCCTTTTCAACACTGGTCCATCTCTACAAAACTCATGACTCTCAATTTCGGATGACACAATCCCTAAAGGTCACGACATTAAAACAGTAGTTGGGCTTTAGAGTGCACCTTTGTACGAGAGACTTCAAGAAGTTCAGCTGAATTATCATATCTAATTCTATTCTCACTTCTCCAACAATGTCAGATCAATAATAATAATCATCATCATCACCATCAGGTGACGCCTGTATATGTAGGCTGCTGACCTAAGAAACAAGAAGCCTGTATTACTGAATCCTGCTACCTAAATTCTGCCAGCAACACCGTTTGGGAACAGCATAACAACAACTACCCCAGAAAATCACAAAATGATTACCGGGTATACCTCCCTCAATTTCAACTTTCATCATCAAGAAAGATATAAGATTAACATAACTGCTCAAATAGACCAAACAACATATTAGACTGGCCACAGCCCTCTTATTGTAAGACCATACAACTGAACCCCTCTAGATGTGTCAAACACCTTGTCATTTTTCCATAAATGGGCATCCTCCAAAGGCTAAGAAAACGAGACAACTGTTCCAGATTAAATCCAGGGTAATGTCCTTATGCTAAAAGCAGATGGAATGACCAGTACCATTTACCCCATATTTTAATTGATGAGCACAAGTTATAGTTTTAAACAAAGTAAAAATTCTAAACTTTCATTTTACATTGCTAGGAAACAGAAATTTTAAATTTCATGCCGTTAGGGCAGACTTAAAACTGAGATTAGAAATAGGGTTGCAGATTAATCTATAACTTATCCTTGTCAAATTCTACGATTAATTCTAATATTTAAACTGAATATTCGTAGTACACGGCTAAAATAATTGATAAGAAAAATCAGTATTGGCCAAATGCTCCAATAACAAAACTAATACCATAGCAATTGATACTTTCCAAGTTCCTATGATAAATAAAATGAGTTCTGAGAAGTTCAAAGAGACGTTGCAAATGTGCAAATTAAACTCAGGCACCTACGAAAGGTGGAAGTAAAAGTATGATTTCTTCAAGTTGTATGATAAAAATGTGAATGTCTAATAAATTAACATGTTAGTCGCAATAATTAGTACAATCTGAAACCCTATTCATCAAACAATCACATATACGAGCAATAAATACAAGTGCATGTGACCGCCTGAATTTTCTAATATTTATTGAATTCTAGTACTACTACAGACCTGTGCATGAAGATGTTCACATACATACACACATACATATATATATACACACACGAATACAGGTATATATATATACACACATACATATATATAAATATATATATATATATATATATATGTATATATGCAAAATTTACACACCCAACTCCAGTATATGCAGAAGAGAGACTGAGAAAGAGAAGAAGAGGAGCAGCCATTTCTAATCTCTGAATAGAGTTCTCTGATCACAAGATTTGCAGAAAGCGAACACCGACTTTGGCTCAGCCTTCGCACAAAGCCGATCAATCTAGACTTTGTAAACCATTTCATCACTTGTTGCCATACCAGCCGGCAGTGCTTAATTTGTGAATCATCGCGGGAGCAAACGCTTCCCGTTACATTCCATCACAGGAGAAGTGCTCAACAGAAACCTCCGTTCAACGCTCGACTCGGCCGTGCCCAAGTGTACACGTTTCCCTCTTGACAAGACGTCACAAAACAATCTTCGCGAAAGATAAGCGAAGTCAGACGCTCGTGCGCAATCTTTTTACAGGTCAGTGGTTCGATGATAGGCACTTCATTCAGAGAGGGGCAGACAGGTAAAATTCTATCGGGGTCCTTGGTCGGGTTCAGCGGAGACGTCTTATTCACAGACAGTTTCGAATCTTTATTCTTTTTCTTGCTCTTGCTGTCCTTGCCGACCAATTCGTCGCCGATTGACAGCGACCCTAATTTATTTGTCAGCGACGAACTGGACGAGCTGGAAAGCGTCGACGAGACAGTCTGCTGGTTGGAGACGTCGTCTCCGCAGTGGTTGGCTACGACGCTGTTCGTCACAACCAAACCGATGCTACACGCCGACAACGAAGAGTCGTTAGTGACCGTGCTAGTCCGATGCCGCAAGACGGGCGGCCGCAATATTTCCTCGGTTAAGTCCCATAGACAAAGCATCGTGTCCTGCCCCACAGATCCAAATCGATACGTCGTGATGCCCGGCTCCCCACCGCTCCCCGCGTCCGTAAGGTTTTTAGTGGAGCTACGTAAACTGACCGGTCGCAGACCCGAGTTCCCCAACTCCTGGTCCCGAGGGTTGTGGTTCAGCATTGGCGGCGACGACGGCGCAAGGTCCTCGTCGCTACCGCTCATGTCGAACGCCTCACCGTCACTGACAATCGTCGTGTAGGGGTCAAAGGCTACAACGTTTACCCAGGAGGTGTGGCCCCGCCCTCGACAGACTACCCTCTTCTCGACAAAAGACCAAACCGTCACCAAGTCATCTTCACCGCCCGTGATTAGGTATTTGCCGTCGGGTGACCAAGAGACGCACAGCAGTCCTCCAAAGTAACTCTTCATCAGACTCAGTAACTCGATACAGTTGTAGTTGAATATGCGCAAGAACCCATCTTGGCTGACGACTGCCAAGTAGCGCGAACAAGGTGAGAATGCGAATTCGTTGATGCACGGAGTACCGTCGATGAGCCACCTGTACATTGGGTTGCGTGTGCTCTTCGTCTTGCAGGTGTAAACGGAAAATCCGTCGCCTTCTTTGAACAGCTGGTAGGCTGGTGGTGCTGTACCGCACGGAAGGTCCTCGTGGTAAACGTACAGCTGGCCACTGGCGTGAGACACCAGAAACTGATTCGGGACGCCTGGCAACCACCGAATGCAAGTTACTTTACTACGATCGATCAACCTCTGACAAAAAACAAACATAAATATTTTAATTATAATGCATTTATCAAGTGCCACTATCTAATGACTATGCATCACTCGACAGTGCTTAGCAATTGAGTCAAAGACCTGGTTAAGGTCCGTTGAGGCTCAAACCTGTACCATTTGTGTAGCGCTTTATAAATAGCCAAATACAATACAATACAATTTGCGTGACAAGGTGAACACTCAAACTGTAAGGACATTGCCCACTATGGTTACTTGGTCCTGATACTGGGATTTCTGATCATAATGAACCAGCAGCCAATCAAATCTTATGTACGGTGTCTTGCTTATAGCTACAAGATACATTGAAACATTCTTCATAAGAAAATACTTTTGGTAATTTATCTAATTGTATCTTTCTAACAGTTTAAACACTGTTAACTTTGTTTGCAGTTTTTTGTGAAATGATAATGGGAAATCTGGTAAAGTAACTACTCAAATTTAACACCAGCACCAACATGTCTCAAAATTAAAACATTTGATCATAGATAGCTTGATTGCAGTAACACGTCTTCAGGTTTGAATCCCGTGACATACTGTTAAGTCAAAAATTTGTCGTTCACCCACACAAGATGTGAGCAGAAGCTGTTCTACTTTGGGATAACAGTTGTGTTTACAATTTAGCCAGGCAATCCATCCACCCTTGGGCAATGTTCCCTCTAATTTCTTGAAGTCTGTGTGCGCAAAAAATTTCTCTTGTGCAGCATTTTTACATGGAGAGTAAAACTCTGAGCGCATTGCGGATTCGGCAGATAAACAACGTTACCGTGTCTTCAACACACTATTTTAGGCCTACATGCACATTGCTTAAAATTCTAGCATTGGTTAAAATATAACGGTGTATGGAGTTAAGGAATATAAAAAAGTTTTGCATGCAAAAATAGATTTATTAGTAAAACATGAGTGTTTCAAAGATATATTGTAATGTGGCCTAACCTTTAAAAACTTTTGGTGTGTGCGCTCCATGTTTTCTTGTGTGCGCTCATCTCACAACCTGTGTGCGCGCGCACACGCGCACAGCTTAGAGGGAACATTGCCCTTGGGTCAATTTTCTCACTAGTGCTGGTGTTAAATTTGACTAATTACTTTACCAGATTTCCCACACAAAAATGCAAACAAAGTTAACAGTGTTTAAACTGTTAGAAAGATACAATTACCGGGGTTGATAAATTACAAAAAGTATTTTGTTATGAAGAAATTTATCAGTATATCTTGTTGCTTACATACGGCTAGATTGGCTGCTGGTTTATTATGATACGAAATACCAGTATCAGGATCAAGTAACCAGGGTGGGCAATGTACTTACTAACTTGTTGTTGCTGCAGAACCCTAATATTGACGAGTTACACCAGCCAGAAGCAGTTTTAAGCGGTGTTTAAAAAACAAAAATATGGCCAAATACATATGCTACACATAATTCATTTGGTGCTTGTAGATTTTATTGACAGCATATAAGGGAGGAAAGTCAGCAGAATAAATTATGGCAGTGCAGCAATTCAAAATAAGGAAGAAATTTTAAGTAAATTTATACTGCCTGAATATTTTTCTTGAATGCCAATCCCAGCATTTAGTATATGGGTTTAATTTCTGACCTCAACTGAACTTAATCTGGCTAACTGAAAAAGTAATTTCTAGTTGGCCTTTTAGTTTTCGTTTCAGTCAGCATCAACTAAATCAAAGTACATAAAAAAGTACAAAATAGATATACAATTGATGCATTAATAACACCAATCAGGATGTTCTGAGCCACACAGAGTAGGGCCGATTGACCCACGGCTTAAACTCTGCAAGACCTGAGCTGAGGCTTTTGGCATTCAATTCATGGTCATGTTCAATATTCAGAATATAACAGAGGCTAACAAACATCAAAATGTGGAAAAGGACTTGAAGTCACATCTCACAAGGGCCTCATGTTCCCTAGATATCAACTCAAAACCCAAGGCAAGTCGTCCTAGAGCGGCCAATTCACTCTACTCACATCTTGAAGCACGTCAGATTCCTGTTCAGTGTCATGGCCATTAAGGATAAAATTGCCAAATCACCAGTCACAAAGGAACAAGTTAACAGAACCAAGCACAGAACACACTCAAGCAACATTCTCCATGAAGCCATCAATATTAGTTAGGAGCAGTTACCGTAACTTGGCAAGCGGTTATATTTGGAAGTGCCGAGCACACAAAGTCACGTTACCATCTGTTATCTCAAACTTTTTGTGTGGCTTGACAGATCTCAAGTCACACATTCCCAGGTAAAGTCACGTCGTCCAGTAACTATTGCAAAGGCATTTTTACAATCTCTAAAGCAGCAGAAGTTATAAATCCACGTATGTCCGTTGTTTACATCCGGATATCAGCAGCCTACTGCTTGCAGCACTTGTTGCAATGCAAAATTATTGGTGTGATGATTGGGTTCAACAATCTCAGCCAGCAATTGTTGTCATCAACCATGACAATATATCAGACACTGAGAAATCTATTTATTCGATGAGCGAGCCGACCCGCACCGTAATATTTTTCGACCAATCTGGGAAGTTGGTAAAAATGCAGCGTGACTTTGCAGCTGGTATCATTTTTGTTGTTTGAAAATTCTATAATATTTAATATGAATGCTGATTATACTACTGTTGGTCCTGCTACCCATAAATGCATGAAATCCATCAAAATTAGCTACTCATCCTACTCCAAATTACTGAAAAATCATGTACCAATTTTCACTTTCATTCACCATCATCATTGTCATAAAACATAATTGTACAACAAAGCAGAATACCGAATACCGATCTGCACAACTATCTCACAAGTGTAGAAATCACTACTGTGAAAAGTGTAGCTCATTTATCCCCCTAATTAATGGTGCACTCATTTGGATATGAAACGGTTGCATCCCTAATATCAACTACATTAGTAAGCACATCTATAATGTCACAATTATGTGCCTGTGGCCTGCAGGAAAGTTTCATGTCAGATGTCACAATTTTGTTCCTGTGGCACATAAAGGGTAATGACCAACTCCTGAAGCCACAAGGAATCCCATCTACTTCCACACAACATTCTGGCAGTAGACAACAGTTTATGAATGTTCTCACTGTAATGATCTCTCTTCTTGTGAACAGAAAATGCTTACAAGGATGCTATGCATTATTACTTTTTGTTACCCCAAGGTATTATAAAATCCCTAACTTCAAATTATTGTATACTATTAATAATATTATCTATTATTATTATTATCATCATTATTATTATTATTAAATTAAATTTGTAACACACACACGGTCACACCTCTGAGAGAGTCGGCCGCCAGTTAGATTCAGATGCAGTTAGATAACCATGTGCTTGGAAGCCAAGGAGAGAGTTAGTTTCGAGCCGCTTTTTCTGAGCTACACTTTTCACTTTGGTGATTTCTACACTTGTGAGACAGTTGTGGAGATCGGTATTCAGTATTCTGTTTTGCACGAAAAACCTTAGTTAGCCAGTAACACACCTCCTCATTAAACAGTTTGCTATTTTCCTTGCCAATTGGATCCAGCAACTGGACTTGGCCAGCAGAGAATCCAACGACAAGATAGATTCGATCAGGCGTGGCCGTTGTTGAGTTGAAGTCATGACATGTGGGTGACGTTCCTCGATAAAGTCGTTTGTCAACAGGTCGTGTCAGATCAGCTGCCTGTAACAGATTTAGACACAGACTCAACTGTTGCAACTGAAATCAACTCAAAGCAATCAAACATTAACATCTATCAACACTCTGTATTCATAGCAACTGGGTAACTCATCATAGGGCCCTTAGTGTACAGCTTCAGTGGCGTAACGAAGGGTTTCAGCGCCCGGGGGCAAGGGTTGATGACTGCGCCCCTTTTAATTTTCTTGTTGACTTTTAATCGTTCTTGTCATAGTGCTGTGTACCACTGAAAGCTAATTTTGCGCCCCTGTGATGCTGCGCCCGGGGGCGACTGCCCCCCTCTGCTCCCCCTCGTTACGCCACTGTACAGCTTCTTCTAATATTATTCACAATAACCTAAGACTATTGCTTTGTGGCTTAACATTAGGTTTTAACAGTGCCGTCAGGTCATGAGTGACTCTGATGAGTTTCTTGAGTGGCACTACATAAATTTGCAATTAAAATTACAAATTATAATAAAAAGTACATGATTAAGTATTGTCAGAAGTGTCATCGGAAAATGCGACCAGGCACGGCAAGCCCCAGAAAAGCAGATGGCATTTAAACAATGGATTGCGACTTGTAGGCTCAAAACAGATGAGCTCTAGAATGGAACCCACCATCTGCTGTCTCTGTAACCACGCGCCACGACCTTATCACAAACTCCCGATATCGCTTTGTACACATGGAAGGAATTCTAGCTGAAGCAAGCGTTCCTTCTTCCGCCAGTATGTTTGCTCAGCACGGCAATCTTGATAAGAAGCACTTCTGATACGGTGTCTTTTCTGATAATGCAGCTCAAGCATGCTAATTATTCTAGATATTTATCATATACCAGAATCTTCTTCTAATGCCCATTACTGCACTGTAAATTCAGATTTTAAGCAGTGACATGGAGTGCACGGTGGCCAAGCAGCTAATGCATCAATGGCATTGTACCTCCATGACTCAAATTCAAATGCCAGGCCCTTCATTTGAAATTGATATAGATAACTTTGTATCTGACTGTATACATACATACAGTATTACATACTACATAAATATAACACACACACACACCCACACACACACACACAGCCAGATGTAAGGATCCCTTTGAATCTAATTCAGCTTTAGAACATAACCTCATTACAATGCAACCTAAATTTGACATGGTACTGGATATGGTGCCCTTCAGACTGTCCTAGATGTCCTGTGGATGTGTCTCTTGGTTCTCTTTCAGCTGGCCTCTTCAGTTGTCTCCTTTAGAACCGTACTACCTTGAACTGGAATCCGGACAGTCATCTCTCTGATTATCTCACTCTATCTTCTATGCATGCTACAGAATCAAACTACAGACATGCAGCCATCCATAAATCTCAGTCTTAACAGCCTATGAAAACAAAAGAAAGCGGAATAATCCAAGTAGCTAAGCAGCTCTACTTTTGCTTCCATATTCCCAGATTTAAAAAAATGCATTTAGGCCTAGAGACATGGTTAGTGATAGTCAGTGATAACGGCCAATTAACTATTCCAGAGATTTATGAGCAAAACAAAAAACTATGACAGACTGATTGTATATGTATGAGTGTGCATGCATGTGTGTGTTTGCAAAGCCCTTTTCAGCATTTGAAGTGGTGTAGATTTAACAAACACATCTCAACATTCTTCTATTGAGGCCAAAGAAGTGAATAACCTTTCCACTGACAACATTCCCGATGTATTGGTGCTTAATATTTGGCATTAGATACTTTAAAATAAAACACCACGACATCTTTAGTACGTGTGTAATTCAGGAACAATGACTCTGATGCACATCAAACTTGAAAAACAGTCAATCATCCCACCATAAACTTAGCCCAGCTCAGACAGAAGCAAACCAGGGAAGTTAATCTGCAGAATGCAAAATTCTGTTAATCTGATGAATGACACAACAAAATCTTGCCAAGTAAAGTAAATTTTCTAAACCTAATTGGAACCACATACAGTGGTGGCACGATGCAAAAAACATTTGTCCTTCATCTCTGCTTTTGGGTTTCAATTTTAGTACTTTAAGAGAAGTGACAACTTATTATCAAGCCATATACCACTAAGAATTAAGGAAATGTTGGTCCAGTTGTTCAACTGCATTGCCATCTATGTACTGTTACTATTATAGGGTACCGGGGTATATATATGACTGACAACATAACCCCTTTTAAGAACCTCACAACATGTGCATCATATGTTTCTTGAACTGTCACTCAGTATTGTTCAAGACTGACCATCCAAAGCACAATAAAGCACAACGTACCGGTACTTGCATTCTCAATGTGTTCTGGTATTGCAGCAAGTGGTGAATAAGATCCTACACAATGATAAATGCAATATAGTACCTAGCTCCCAATTACACTCATCCTTGCCAACAGGTTTCTGTAATTAATTCTTTTCTGACAAGCTCGTGATAATAAGAGTTAACTGATGTTCCTTCCGTTGATGACCTATCATACCATATATTATCTCCTCCAACGCTTCTCAGTCTATTACAACCAACACTAGTGGGGAGATGGTTGAATGGTAACAAGCTGGCATGAAGACCAGAAGGACATGGGTTCGATACTTGCTAGCCCACACGGCTGACTTAGCCTTCAACTCCCTAGGAGGCATAAGCAAAATGAGCAGTAGGACAGATAGGCGCCCTGCGATACAGTTAAATTCGATTCCTGTTAAACTTGTTATACTATATCATGTAATCTTACTGTGTGCTTGTCAGTTTAAATTAATATTTTAAAAAAAATGAGATTCAATCTGGTTTTTTGATCTCCTGATAAGAAATGTACCTTAGATCTTATTCCTACTACTCCTCTAATGTTTCAATGTCTTGGAATCAGTCATCAAATCCATCATTAAGCTCTCTCTCTATGTCTGTCTGTCTGTCTGTCTCCCTCTATCTATCTCTCTCTCACCCTCCCTCCCTCTCTTCCTTCATCCCTTCCTCCCTCCTTTCGTTCCTCTCAAGATCTTCATTCCTCTCAAGGCTGCTTTCCCACCAGTTTTGCTCAAGCCCTGATTTATCCTCTAATTAAAAACCCAACTCTCTCTCCTGTCAGATGATTTATCAAACTACCTGCCTCATCTGCCTTTCTATTTCATTTTCAAAAACCTTGGAAAAAGCTGTTACAAATCACCAAAGCTCTCACCTTTGGCACCACGAACTGTACAGGTCTACCTTTTCTATCAGCCTGCAAATACCATTCCGCAGAAACTGCACTACGGTTTCTAAATCTGCCTCACAGCTCACAATCACATTTATAATCAGCTACATGGAAAAAAGAAATGTACAAGACACCTATCTGCTGCTTTTGATATTGTTGATGATCATTGATGAGACAGGAACAACAGTTTCTGTCAACTAATGTTCTATCTCACATTGTACGTAACCTCAGCCTACTAGTACTTATTTACAAAACATTTCACAGGCCAATTGGCTACAACGGTAAAATAAATATCCAATGGCCTGAATTATGATTGGTCTTGATCCCAGGTGGCTCTTGCCTATTTGTTTACAAATTCTTCACAGATAACAGCTTTTGTACTGTAATATAGTTATTAATTCATACACTGACAAAAACCAGTTAACCCGTTAATGACAAGCTGCATTGGTTTCTCATGCATTGTAGCATTTGCTCGTCGTTAGAGGGTTAAAGAGCAACCTGCAACACTCAGAACTGTCTTCTAAAGTTAAATAATTGTGAATAGTATGTGTAAAAGGGTCCAAAACAGGAATACTTCAGTAAACTGCACTGTAAAAGGACTCTGTAACTGAAAACATGTAATAAAATTACTGGCATTAATTACTTTACAAAATCTTGAAACACAATTTAGCACCATGTCAAGTACAATTCTCTCTAACAAGAATGGATGTTTATGGCATTTGAGATAATCGATTCTGATCATATTAATATATCGACCAGATATACAGACTTGCAACTCGAGCTAGACTTGTTGATGAATAATTATGGCATCCTATTTGACTTTCGAATGTCCTTGGCAAGTCCATAGGTCTTGTTTACTACAGATCTTCTCATTATCAGTCACAATATGACGTCTGCTCGATCAGACTGCCGTCCATTATTTCAGCTCCAACAAAGCTGGTTTCCAGTCTGCTGGATGATGGCTTGTGCAACTGAACATGGCATGATCCAGTGTCAGTTGATTTGAATACCCTTATAATATCAGAGGGGAAACTAATCGATTATATTCTAATTGATTAGATAATCGATTAGACAACCTGCTAATTTTAATTCTAATCGATTAGCTACAAGATTTTGCTAATTCCAATTGATTAACAAATTTCCGTAGCTAATTCTACTTCTAATCGATTAGCAATTTAACATTTGACAGTGTGTGTGTGTATGTGCGTGTGCGTGTGTGTGTGTGCATGTGTAAAGCATCCTAAAACTATCCTGCTACTGGCAATGCTATAGAAATTGTCGTAATTACATTATATTAACTACCGGTAATCGATGAGCAATTTGATTAGACAAACAGCTAATTCTAATTGATTAGCCACAAGATTTTGCTAATTCTAATTCTAATTGATTATCAACTTTCAGTAGCTAATTCTAATTCTTCTAATCGATTAGCAATTTAACTAACCGTACCCATCTCTGCCTTATATATATATTTATAAATACACACACACACATATATATGTGGTATAATGTGAATATAATAGTCACAGACCGCCCTCCTGCAAATTTAGCAAGAAGCTAAGAGTTTCACAGCAAGGTCATAACATGCCCATATGTTTAAAATACCAAGTGCTATTAAAACTCAAAACCAAGATGGGTTGAATGGCCAGCATGCTTGGGCTAGGCAACTCCCACTTAACAAAAATCAAAGCCATTTGACCTCGACTT
Organism: Aporrectodea caliginosa; assembly: GCA_020284085.1. Lineage (NCBI taxonomy): Eukaryota > Metazoa > Annelida > Clitellata > Crassiclitellata > Lumbricidae > Aporrectodea > Aporrectodea caliginosa. The sequence goes on from JACEVL010000917.1 coordinate 329,136, forward strand.
CACAGGCTTCAGCACCATGAACACAGGCCATGCTGGGCTAAGCACTTTAAGAAATTTGACATAAATAATTTTAAAGCACATATGCAAATCAGCACTAGAAATATCAAAGTGCTACATAATAATAGAAGTGCAGACATGTTTACAACAATTCAATCCCATGTTTGATAGTTTTTAAATAATTAAAAACTGTTAGAATACTATCCAAAGACTTGTAATAATCCCTGGCAGAGATACGCATGGAATATGAATTTTATATGACCGCCAAACCGTCCTTCATCAAACATGTTTGGTACCAGATCACCAGTCCACCAACTCAGCAGATTCAAAACCGACCCAGTGTTATCCTCAGCACCTCACTCTTTATAGAGTGAATGCAAACAGAGTTAAACTTGAATGCCACAACAGTTCATACACTCAAAAAACATTTGTGAACTTCTTCAGTTGGCCCACATTTACAGAAAATTAGTTTTTATGCTTTATTGATATTATCATTAACTGCTTTATATGGCAACTTTCAAAACAAGATGAAGCAATCTAATAAGTGATTTAAAACCCATTTCAACATGTACACTAACTAAAGCCAGTTATAAACAATCTCCTACAACTTAGGTGTTACAAGTCATGAATTAGCTTCAGAAAAGGTCAAGATCTGTTGCAACAGTGTAAACTTTGCAAACCATTTCTCGGATGTTACACGTTTACAGAACAAGGCATGGCATCACAATGCACAGTATCTTCTACAGTTTTATCATCAGCATTGTAGCTTGCGTTTACAATTGGCAAAGGAATAGCACCTGCTGTCTAAATAATACGTGCGATGTCTATATATTAACAGAAAATCGTAAACATAAATCAGAGGTTATTGGAATCCAGCAGACAGCTTAAACCAATTGCTACGCTTATCCCAACCCAGAACACATCACAATTTCCACCTTACCTTACGAATTCCGTTGTAGGGATAGACGTATAGCTCCTTGCCAACGTTAAAACACACACGGTCGTCGTTAGTGCCCGCGGCAGTGTCCACCGTTTTAACGAAAGAAACCCTGACCGGAGTATTATTCGGTCCATTGAGGGGCATGCGAGTGGGCCTGCTGTATTCAGATAGGTTCATCAATTTGTAAGTTCCTTCGCGGGTAATAAACTGCGTCCTTATTTCATCCCTTGTCCCACCGGACGTAAAATCGCCAGCAACGGCCATCTTTGCCGTTCTCCTCTGCGCCTGGCTTCAGCTTCCGGTGAGTACTTTAAATTTTCCCGGATTGATAAAAATATATCCGCGTTTGGCTGCCACTGGATGATCTCCAGAATCGTAACGTAGCAATTCTTCAGAGCGCATAATAAGGCAATGTCTGGATAATCAGCTTAATAGTAGCCTAGTAGGCGCAATCAAAGGTGTAAGAAGTAAGTAGGTTCATAAGGTTTTAAGGCCAAAGATCTTAGAGTATATTCTAAGATCTTTGAGAAGGCTTTAAAACCCTAAAAGTCTACGAAAGTCACAATTTACGCTATTCGTTTCAACCAGAAAGTAGAAACAAAAAAGAAAATTATATTTTATTTTTTTTAATTTGGGTTGAAAATTTCAAGTAACTTCGTGGTCATTGAGATATTTCAGCAGATACTGCACCAGCGTGCAACGTAGTGCACTCCGAATTAAACATTCTATGCACCACCATAGGTTAAGGGATATTTTTAGCTTACGCAATAAAAAATCTACATGACATTGTAGGCCCTATTGAGTACTTCATTCAAATATCTATTGTAGGCCTATTACAGGATGACATCTTCCGGCAACGCTGAATACGTAGGCCTACCCAATCAAGTATTTCAACAAGGACCACACAAATTAAATGCCGGCATCAGAGTGTACCGGACTGTATGCCGGAAGCAGTTGATTCCTATGCATGAGGCCATGGTGCTCAACAGCTGCTGCCAGCGCAGTGTGTAGGCCTACTTTTGCTTAAAAAGAATTAGGCCTACTGCCACAGGAGAGATGATTAACTTCACATATCTATGCAGCTTGCATATACTATGCCTATGCGGTCATTTTTGTAAAAATTACATTCTAATTGCTGTGTACAATTGCTGTCGTTGCTTTTCAACAACGAAGAACGTCTGCAAAAGGATATGCTTTGGATAGCCACGTATAGCCTACATGTCCTTGTTCGCTCAACCCTCCTAACCACGTTGCGGACTTCCGCACTCCAAGGGAGTACCAACTTAAGGTATAGATTATGCTATTCTGGTGATCGCGCAGAGCTGTTACAAGGTTGGGACCATGGGGTAGGCCTACGCCCTACAGCTGCAGTGGTAATGTCGCGTGATTCGCGTCCTGGAATCGCGATACTATGCGATCTAGGGGACCGGGACAGTATACAGATTCATGTTCGTAATCTCGAGATTTCTACAGCGCCTAAGACAGCGCTTAGTCAAAGCAAAATCGATAGACGGGAGGGGTAAAATCTGTTCCAGGTCAAGATCCAAAGGGATCAAACAGGCAGACAATCAGATGACTAAGGTACGTGGATGCATGGTGTTTAGAATTCAAACGGCGAGGGAGGTAAGAGTAGCCTAAGAATCGGGATAGGAGTGGTAAAAGAGCACTACATGTTTTCAGGGAAAGAAGTTCAAAGAACTGTGGACAGATAGGAAGAGGTGAGGTTCTGGCGAGTTCGTAGGATGGATCAAATATTTGGCAGAATGCTGGTGGCAGTTTGTTCCAAAGGCACGTACGGCACAGCTATGGAAGTGGAACAATTTGGAAATTTTAGTGATCAGATGACACAAGGGAGAGAAGTGTTAGGGCGGAAGAGGAGCAGTTTAACCGTGAACAACTGTCAAAGTGGAGGGCCGGGAGGATTGGTGTTTGGTAGGTCAATGATATGACTACAGGCCTATATTCTATTCGGTCAAGTATTTTAGGCAAGCGAAGTGATTTGAGGAAAAGACTATAGTGGCGTTTGGTGTTATAATGACAGCACGGGCGAGAGCTGAAGGCAGTATTCAGGCCACCTCTTAGGGGCCATCCATTTAGCAATCTGGGAAAAATTGACACGCATACCCCCCTAATCCTATAGGACGGTCTATATCCTGACTGAATAGGGCATGCGGTAAACTGTCGGAACTCAGTGCACAGCTGCAAGCTAGCTAATAGCAGTCAGAGCTAACGGGCATACAAGTGTGTGATCCTTTCCCACAGCCCTACTTAGTTCTCCATATAGTAATTGCCTGATCGCTGAACTGCGACTCATTTGAAGGAAGGCCAATATAGACAAAGTATTATTGAGGTTACTGACTTTACTCCCTTCCTATGCGTACGCAATCGGATGCATTTTGGTTACCCTCCATGCGTACGTACTAAATGGATGACCCCTTAGAGGGCATCAATAACGACCTTGCAGAATATAACAACAACCTAGTAAACAACAAACGGAATTGGTCACAGAAATAGACAAAGCAAGGACTAGCTCATGCAAATATGAAGGCACTTCTCACAGTTCAGTGATGCTTAGCTAGTCATACCTCATCAGGTCCTCATGTATAAGCAACCCCTCTTCTTAACCCTAGTCTAATCACTATGAGTTGGGTTGCCTCTCTCTGCTCACACAACTTACTTGATGCTTCATGTATATACTTTTAACGGTGTTTATAAGTTGTCTGTACACCAAAGTGCGATTAGCAATTGGTTAATAAAGAATATACTTACACGCAAACCTTAAACTGTTTTTGATACACGCTTGGATTTTGGAACTCCACTAGCTCCTGTTCATTCCGCAGTCACTTCCCTCTCTCAAATTCCTTATTAACTATACACAGCATCTCAAGTTTAGCTACATTTGTTGTAAGCAAACTTAATCTTAACACAAGGGTACCATTGCAATTTCCGGCAAGCTTTGGTGAAATATTAGACCAATTAGAAATACTGTATACAAAAAACAAACAGAACCATGAAAGTATTTTTTGATGTAGCCAGCCAATTCAAGGTTAATCCAAGGTTACAAAACCAACACAACACAACAGATACTACTAAACCAATTCTCTTAGAATGACCAATGTAAAATGACTTCATTTTTCTTCTAATAAAAATTAAATTGAAAATATAATAAAAGGTGCAAAGTTGAATGATTAAAAAGCAGTCCATCGGGAAATTAGCTAGCCCTTGATTGGTGCATCTGAAAAGCAGAACTTCAAGATGTAAGGGTTCTTTCCATCTGCAATACATAACAAAATGATAATTAGTTCTACTAATCAAAAGCAGACTTCTATCTGGAAAAATTCACTCCGCAAATCCTGTTGAAATAATAAATATGGTCTGGACTTTTAATACCTGTTTTTTAAATACATGTAATTATAATGGTCTTTTATCTCATAAACAGAACTAGAATTGGCGACTTCGTAATCGTAATCGAGTATTTATATACCGCCACTGAAGATCAGAGGCGCTATTACACTTATTACACCTCGATCAACGGACTTCATATGTGATCAAACAGTTTGGAGCAACAGGAAAGCAATTCCAGGATAATACAAAGTGGGAAATATGACAAAATGTCTAGATAGGTCTTAAACACCTCTTCAGTTCAACAATAACAGAAGTATCCAGAAACGAATAGAAATGATCAAACATAAGAGAAGGAGAATAATAAAACAGTACATACTTGGGTTTGGAATGGGAGTGTGGTTTGCAGCAACAAGTGCCTCGACACATTCTCCCTTGTTGTCCCACTCCAGCAGACCAGTGCTGCTGCGCTCAGCTACAACGTGACATCAGACTTTAAGACAATTTAGAAAGACACTCTCAACAGATTAACAGAAAGCCATGAAAAAAAATGCCCCATTGGACCTCCCTCACAAAATATGACCCGTTACGCAATGGATGCCAATCCTCATCGTGATAAGTCAAACGATGACAAGTATTAACCTGCTCTGAATATAAACGACATTAATGACGAATATGAACAACTAGGAACAGCAAAGTGAAAACTCAAACACTAAATTAACATTGCAAATGTGCACTTCCAAATAAACTAAAGCCCTGAAAAATTGCTAAAAAATAATTGTAGTGAGAAGTTTACACGATCGACTGGTTCAGAACTCAGAATGGTTAAGTACTGTTAACAATAAACAGTCCTAATAAGTGATTGCAAATGTTTGCTCACTTTTTGATGGGAAAATCTTGATCTTTGTGGGTGGCTTAACATCGCAATCGGTGAACACCTGTCAAACACAAAGAAAATTGCCATTATCCCAAAAGATCTGTCCGCGTTGTAAACCATTTTCAACTGCATGGAACTGCAAAGTTGGAACTCACAATGACTAGCCCTCTTGGATTTATTTTCACTGGATTAAAATAGTGCATTGCAATTGCACTGTGAACTATGAACTGAAACAGATTGCTAATACCATAACAGCATTTATAGAGGCTTTCACATTAGGTTAGGCTACATCCTCTTAAACCGATTTCGCTTATAAAATCAATCTAACACTCATTGTATAGCACCTTTAAGAGGTGTTGTTAAAAGATGCTGTACATATATTCAGAAATATACCATTCATCTAAGAAAAACAGAACTAAAATAAAACTGTTTAACTTGCCTGATTCAAATCAGCATCCTTGATTCCAGGAGGAGCATTAAAGAAGTACAAGACCTTTGATGCCGGCTGAATGCGTAACAAAGAGTTAAGAAAAGCACATAACTGCTGCTACCCATGTTCACTCATTGTCATGGCTCGACTGGACTACTGCTGCTCACTCTAAGCTGGCCTCCCGGGTGGACAGCTGGCCGGGTTATGCTACCTGCTGCATGCCTCATAGAAGGTATCCCTAGAGCTGGCCACATAGCTGGTTACATGATAGACATTCTCCACTGGCTCCCCCTCCACCAGTAGGTAATATTCCGGATCACTGCTCTAGTCTGGCGGCGCTTGCAGGGTCTTGCCTCAGCCTACCTGCACGAGCTTTGCTGCCCTACCCCGGGTACCAGAGGAAGTAGCTCCCTACACTATGTGGAATAGGGGTGTTCCTTGTCCCCTTCACCATACTTCTACATCCATGGCAAAACCATGCCTTCTCAGTGTTCTGTATGGAACAGGCTCCCATTGGCAATGCGCTTGCTCCCTAGCGTCCATTCTGAGGCATTCTACTCTAGTCTTAAAACTGTCCTTTTTAGATGTGCTGGGGTCAGGAGCACCTCTGATTAGTAACCTTGGAGAGATGCTATATAAATTTTTGTAATGAATTGTAATGAATGAATCATAAAGCAAAGCACTTCAAAAGCTATTACAATGTAATTCCAACAACAAATCCTCCTTTGTGAATCCATGAATCCAAATTGTGAATCTAACTTAGAATGCATCTACTACTGAACTGCAACAAAATTGACTGCAGCAAATCTGAACTGCAGGAGACCAATAAGCCTTCTCATGTTCTGCTGACAGATGCAAAGGCTCAATAAAGTTTCAGACACATCTAACAGAAATAACAAAGGATATGATTCTTGGCAGCAGCTTCTGGAGTAGTGAAACGGTTGTTCCTGTTGCCCATGAAATCCATAAAGGAGACTGTTCCATCAGGAAGATCAACTGGGTTTGGAACATCCTGGATGAAAGCCTGTTTTGAGTAGCTGCAACAGAACATATTCTGGCTACCACGTACATCGAGCCACACAAAAATGACACAATCTATCTGAATACAATCTTGTAAAACTATATTCTTTCAATGTGCCACCATACCAAACTCTTTCAACACTTTCAGTCATAGATTTGGAAAGTGTAGTGATACTAAAGCCATTTCCAAATAATATGTAAAGCAGGCATGGGTAACTTTTTTTAACAGAGGACCGCCCTAAGACTTTAAGGCCGTGTGCCAATTGTGGGCTAATTTTTGCCGATTCATTTGCCCCAGAAATGAGATGTTAACTTTATTCAAATTAAATATTGCAGAAGCAAATAAGGATAATTTTTTATGATGAAAAAACCTAATCATGCTAATACAGACAGCCCTAAACAACGACAAAAAAATCTTTTAACTTTATTCAGTTTTAAAAATACACAAAACGGATAAAAGGTTCCCAAGTGCCAGGTACAATACTGACATAAGACATGTCAAGGGCCGGTCAAGGTGCCATGTCAATTCTCAAGTTAACATTGTGGTTACATCAAGCATTACTGCCTGAAATGTATGCAATACTAGATGAAACTGGTAACGATGACTGTGTCACTGACCCCATCAACAGTTTGTGGCCGAAGACAAAGCTTCCGTTAATGTTCTTGATCGACCGTTCACATGATCCGTTGTCTCCAAGCTGGACCATTGCAACTCCATCTTTGCTTTTCAGGAATTTCACCTGAAAATTTGTAATCATATAAGTAAGAACTACCTCTTTGAAAAATTATTAAGTTGTACATTCACAACTAAAGCTGGAATCATGGGTTCCCAATTTCGTTCAGCTTTAGAAGATGATCTTATCCAACAAGAACTCGTTCTAACGTGGTTCTTGATATCGCTACAAAAGACAGTGGTCCAATTTACGAAAAGTAACAGCAGTCAGAAAAAAGGTGCAAATTAACAGCAGTCATAAAAAAGGTCCAAATTAACAGCAGTCGTAAAAAAGGTGCAAATCTTGTGAAGGCTGTTAGAGGTAGATGGTCTAATTAACATTAACCGTAAAGGCACAATTATTACTGCATTAATACTGGATGCAATTTACCCTGACTACATTTCCGTAGAGGCAGAAGAGATTGAAAACTCTCTGGCAGTTCATCTTTTCATTGTTCAGTCCATAGACCATAAGCACTGAACCCTGCTGTAGCATGGCGCCAGATCCATCATCATATCCCGCAGCAAGTGACGGTGGTGGTTGCTGGCCGTGCATTCCAGGTGCAGGACCACGGAACGGCATGCGCTGTCTTGGAGGAGGTGGTCCATAACTTTCAGCACCATACATGTCAACCTGAAAAACGTCACACTCACAGATCAGCAAAGTCTTGGGATAGTTATTACAGTTTACCGATCAACCACTGCTAGGGAAACAGAAAATACAGCAGTGACACCTTGCCATAAATAAATCTAAAGCATGTAGAGACATCTCAATGCACATAATATTTATGCTCTAATGACAGACACGAGTCCAAAAGTCCACTAAGGAGTAATTTAATCATTCAAATTTGTAACATGCCAGCAACTTTGCAAAAAGAAATAAAATATGCATATTTTGTACATGCCAACATTGACAAGTCATGTTGGGTGCTGTGTTGCAATGACAAAAATGACTCATTACCATCAAGAACAGGTCAATGTAGAATTGCTTTTGCATAAGATTTTCAGTACTTTACACTTTTAGAAATTTAAAAAGTAAGAAACCCAACTACAGACGTCATCACAGTAGGAAATGAAAAAATAATGTCCATCTCTCACTAAACAGAACAGAGTTTTGTGACAACTCGCCTGCGGTCTTGGCCCACGGGGCATTGGGCCTGGTGGCATTCTTCTGTATGGATCAAAGGTATCAGGCTGGCCAGGATATGCTTCGTATCCGAAGTCACCTTGAAGTGGTGGAGGTCCACGTCTTGGAGGTCCATCAGCCATACCTCCTACATACATATTAAGAAATAAGAGTTTTATCACACAGCTTGAGCAGAACAGTTCTCTCACAACAACAAATTAAATGTACACTCAATATTCCAAATCATCTACATAGTCTTTATTGTACAAGGCATCAAACGACAGTTACTTCTAAGCAACCTGCTTTCCACAATCACTTTACAGAACTGTCAAGATCCGCTAAGGCCTATGATACTGGAAGACTGGCTAAATACGACACTGCAATCAGAACAGTGAATCTTTATCTCAAAAAGAACTTTAGTCAACAACTCTTCTCAAATGTTTATTAGTAACATCTATTGGGCCACCATCTAATGCACAAGGCATCAACCGATGGTGCACCAAAACCCAGCTATAATCAGTCAATCTCCAGAAGATCTCGAATTTCAAAATACATGAGTTTATTTTATTACCAGTAGTATTAAACATTAAGCACTTTATACATTTTTAGCATTTCTTAATGTTTTCGCTACCATTTGGAAGGGTCTTTGTTGATTTATGGAGAAAGCTATACCCCCTCCCCTTGTCAACAACTGTCAAACTTTTCCCTAGTTGACATAATTAATGGACGACCCCTATTCTAACGTCCGTTGACTTCATTCGATTATGCACTCTTACAAAGACTATAAGTGCAAAATTCCATTACCAGCATTGTCTTCTAAATGTTGTCAAAGGTTACAATGCACATGTCACCACACAAATTCATTGCACATCATGAGAGCAAATGATGGTTTACCATATGAGCCTCCACCGGACATTTTTGGATCAGGAAGCAATGGTTGACCCTTTCCAGAGGTGTCTTTTTCTACAAAGACACATACGGATTTGAAGAAGAATTTAAGATTATTCTTCAGACAAAAAACTTCGCAAAACTTTCTAACAAAAAAGACAACTAGATTCTTCAGTAGCAACAGGCAGCAGGGGCTTATACAAGAGAGTTGACAGGTCATCTATCCACCCATCAATTCTCTTATGTTACTTAGCTAGCACAAATGCTGTCAAAACGTTACAGGAAATTTTACAGCGACATGACATCTCAAACTGTCCGCATAACTTAATAAGTTGCTTGCAATGAAGCAACTGATGATGTTCAAGAATGTTGTCATCTGGCCTACAAATAAAAATCAAACAATAAACAAGTCTCATACAAAACTTATAAACTTCTTAAAAACTGTAACATGCTGAGCAAAACAGAAAGTATAAATTCTGCAATCACATCTAATTCAATGCAGTATCCAGGATGTCTTTGTTTCACCAAAATTAACATAACTTTTAAATGTAAATAACAAACATTAATATAGTTTCTAAATTTAAAATCTGTTAATAAAAGGTCATGACTTAAAGACAGAGATATTGTGCTTAACAAATATACCGTACTGGTTAAAATGACATAACACATCTCATAGAAAACCTATTAAGAGTAATTTTCTAGTTTGCAATTGGAAAAAGCTATCAAATAAAGTTTAAAATTAGTTCATTTTCTACTCACTGAACTGTAAAACCACATAAAGTACAAAAAGACAAATGCACTGATTACTTAAAAATCCAAAAATACTATCGTTATATAGGCAACATATACATACTCATTGCAAACCGCATCCAAAAACAAGTGGTCTTTCAATCTTTCATCCATTTTCTTGTTTCCAAAATGTAGTCAATACATTAGCAAATCTGAAGTCTTACAAGATACCTGACTTGCACATTCATCAGCACGAGCAGACTACCATTGAAAGACCAGACAGCGCCGAATATGCCACTCCTGTACAACAGCACAACACTGCGTATCACAGTACAACTGCCACTTTCAACCAAGAAAAGCAAAGCTGTGTTTGTCATGTTCTCAGCATTTGAAGCAAAGCATAAGTAAGCTAACGTTAAACTGCTTATAACCATTGCCTTTTCTGTGTCTGCTGTCATAAGTTTTTGATGCATTCATTACCTATAACATTGTTTCTGTCCATACTAATCTGAGATAAATAAGACACAAGGTGTATCAGTTTATCCCACTGTAGTCCAGTAACGTTTGTGTGAAGTTCTTGCAGCTTGAAAATTTATTAGCAATATTATGTTATTTATCAACCTGCATTGACATTTACCCGAAGTTCATAACTGGATTGAACTGAGATCCATTACAATCACACTGCACAAAACCATTTATTCAATGTTAACCATTTACAAACAGAACCATGCAAAACCTTCATGTCATCTGTTGACAAAGTAGCTCTACTGCTCTTTAAGTAATAGCCCAGAAGAAATAATTTATGAAACTTTAAGTTTACATATTATTACATTTAAAATTGTTCCATGTATTAGAGCATATCATACCCAAGCAAGAAACATTATTAGTCATATGTTACATAGATGTGATTTCCATTTCACGGAACACCGAATGAAGATAGTTTTACTGAATCTGATGTTTAATATTAACTTGAAATAATATTTTTAAGTTGTCATTCTTACCTTGACCATGATCAGTCTTCAAAGCAGCTCAAGTTAATTGTTTCTTCATAAGGATGTTGAAATAAGTGATCAGGAAAGTGTAGCAGCACTTGGGAAATCGGCATTTGAGTTGTATGGAATGTCTTCTTCATAGTAAAGTTAACTTGTCCATTCATGTACAGTTTACAATTGTGCCAACATTTGAAATAGTCTGTACTTCAAATAATATTGATTCAAGTTTGTGGTAATCCACTACTGAATTCATGCACATGTCGATATTTTGGTATCACAGGTACAGACTTTAAATTTTACTTTGAAGCATTTGACAAATAATAGCTTGCTATGTATCCACTGTACATGGTACAGTTTAAAAACACTTCACACACGCTCAAATAGTAGGTTGTGCGACCGACTAAATTCTATGATTAATTGCATAAAATGAACCGAGGAACTTGTTTAACACAACATGTTGAAAAAGCCCGATGGTGACGAAGGTGTAGGCAGCATCTTAAGTCTGTCTACAAAATCTTCACAGTAATTAAACTCTGGTTTGAACATTTAGTCACATAATCGGAATAACTGTCGACATTCAGTTATTGACATGGTATTGGTAACCGCCTGCAGGTTAACAGAAGTGGTATAAACTATTTGAACAATGCAAATAACATTATCAAAAACTCATTTTGAGTAGATTTCCGGAATCACAGCTTTACATGAATTGTTTGTTAGAAAAAAAAACAGGTCATAAACGTTGATTTTAATCTTGAATGCATCTTGTTATCTTTTGTTTTCTAAGGATTGACACTGCTGTTGCATACTGAAGTTCTAGTTATCTTATGAAAATAACCAAGGCAATAACAATCATAAACAACAGTTCTAAACAGATGTTTCTTTTCAAATTGTACTTTAGTAACATTTAACAATCTACGAATTTAAATGTCATGTGTAATAATAAATAATCAAACATTGGTCTAATGATACAAAATACACAACATATCATGAACACGTTACCTGGCAAGAACATTTAATATTAATTTGTCTACGATCCGATCTTGAAAATTTGAAAACTAATAATTTTTTGACCATGAAATAGCACACGTTTTCAGAGAATTGACACCAGAGTATTAATCTTACATTTATCATATTTAGTGTATTAAATATGGTTTCATAATGATCAGAGCAGATTGTTATCAGTTTTAACATGGCATAGGTGCTTAGTTCGAAACCAGTCCTTTTTCTGAACATTTACTTTTCATGCAAGCCAGTGTAATACTTTAGGTTGAAGTCAAATATGTATTCTGTTTGGTTTTTTAATTCAGAAACTTGGCTAAATTTTGTATAGTCTCCAGACTTTCCAGTTCTTTAATTGTCAAACATAATTAATGGCACAGAAGCACTGTATGAACATGACCTGCAGAAACCATGAAATAACATTCAAAGAGAAAGACAGAAGACTTCATAAAGAAGATAAATTTTGCCAATACTAGGATTTAAAAACTTTACTTTGAATGATTTATATGTACAACTGGATTTTAGAAATTTGCCTCAGGTTAACCAGCGACAGGTAGATTATTTCTTAAATCAGAATTTTTTTACCGAAAGCCAAACATTTCACGGCAGAATGTGATCGTATCTTGTTCCGATATTGTATGTAATAAAACAGTTAAATTTGGTACTTTTCACTACATGCATACATTGGATTTGAATTTTTACTGCTTGAACAGCTGAATTTGTTACTCACTAGCTTTATAGCAGTTTTTATTGAATTTGGAATTTTGTGAGTGTGTTCCTCCGCTTTTTTTTAGTAAGAACTGATTTTGTCTGAGCTCCTGTTTACCATTGCTAAGTCTGCTTGAAATTATCTTACTATCTTACTGAACAGCAACTGATATTGTAGTTTAACTGAATACACAAAAGACATCCATCATTAATCCTTTAACGACGAGAGTACTCAAAACTACTGGTAAAACACAAAGGAAATCAAATTATTATCTAAATGTGATATATCAGCACAATATTGTGTCAATGTGTCTTACATTTTAAAACAAAGCAGAATATTTACCTGAAGTCATAACAGAATAAAAAGTTACGTGATGCTGCATCCATTAAGTTGCAAGGAAGCTGTGTGTGCCAGCAAGAAGCTAGCAGCAGGAAAGAAAAGCTGTCAGGGATTTTAACATGAATGCAAACAGGTAATCCTGACTGACTGCAGAAAATTCGGGAAATCCCAGGTCTGTCATGGAAAAGTCGCCACTCCAGTTAAGGATATTCTTTGGAATCGTACATTAAGGCCAGGTCAGCCACAAAAAGGGAAGGATGGGTCATTCAAATGGGAACTTGGGCTGAGCTAAGAGTCCAAAGAAGGTAATTTTTGCAGACATTCCATACAGGTGATCTGATGCTCTCAAGTATGAAACCTCAAAGGGAGTTCTAGAAAAAGCAGAGTTCAGATAACTAACAGAAATTTTAAAGCTTAAATTATCAGGAATACTGAACTAATCGCTTACCCATGGTTTGAACAGTGTAGTCCCAACTGTCCTGGTCATTCTTTACAACATTCAGACGGGTTGGCTAGAACATAATAAGAAATTCATGCAATGCACTTCAAAACAGTAAAAAGCATCCAACAACACAAACTAATTATAAATGCTCTGCTATTCTACCAAGCAAATTTGATCTCAAGAGAATGAGGATAGGAGCTTAGTACACATACTGCTTCAATTACCTATTTTTTTAGTAGTCCCTCATTCCTTCCATCAAGTAAATAACTGGATAACGTTATGGAGTCACTAAAACTGCCTTTACATTTTTTCTTTCATCACATGCATTACAAATATATACATGTCTAAAATAATTAACAACACCATGAACAAAAATTAGTTGTTCGACGAAGAGATAAATTTCTTGTTTTGTTTTACTTTAACGACGAGATGTACTGATTTTCCAGTCGTGTTTAGTACATGTTCATCATTCTGATTATATATATCTCATAAAGAAATGTTGTGAAATAACTGTCAAACTTTCTATTGAACTAGCTGTTTAAGGATAGCTTAAGGAAGCAGTTTACTCCACTGATTCCTGCTTGCAATAAAAGTTATCCATTCAAATCCAAAGGCTGCGGATCATTTTGTGATAATATTCCATTACCAAGTCATCACTGCAACTGGTTTTGCTATTAGTAAATAGCTTTACATCTTTTGCTGTCACCCACTACAAATAAGAATCTTGCGTTATGGATTTAAGACTTCCTTCTAACCCCTTACCAACCACACTGCAGAACTCATTAATGCCTCACACTAATTCAAAGAACTAAATGCCTGTTTGCAAGGGGCAATAATAATGCATGGTCTAACACAATCAGTGGGTGCACGAGAGTCCGGTGGTTAGTGTGCTGGACTGTCAGTCAATTGGTTGGGGTTCAAATCCATGCCAGAGCAGAAATTTCCTTTGAGATTCTGATCCACATGTGCCCCTGCCCAACTCAGCTATAATGCGTAAACCACTGACTGTACACTGTTGGTCGGAAGATCAGATGGCAAGGACTGCCCCAACGTGCAGATGCTAAGAAATGAAGTCACTAAAACTTCATACCCATGGCTGCCTGAATCTGCTCTTCTTCTTAAAACAATCAGTAACATTAAATTTTAAATAAAACCTTATAAATCAGTCTGTAAAATAGCAAAATGTAGAATCAGAAAGGACTTACCTTTCCCCAATCAATCTTCAGAGTACAGCACCCAGAGTAGATGTCTGCACCATTCAAGGAATCTTTAACAGACATGGCACCCTCCATGGATTCGAACGTGAATTCAAAATTAAGGGAAATTTGCATAATGTAGATAGCATAATGTTATTTAACAATGTAATGATAGGCCTACATTGCAAATCAGGAGCTTTCAAAGCAATGCCTAAATCTTTGGTTTACAACATATGTATAGAATCATATGTGTATCATATTTCCATAAAATCAGTAGACCCACAACATGAAAGTAAACGAGAGTTAAACAAGATTTCTCGCTTATTACCCCTGACCAATCAAATTGGGTTTTATAAATCAGTCATCTCTTTTCTTTAGCCATGGCTGGGTTTGGAGCGCTCCTGATTAGGTTTCTTGAAGGGGTTTCTAAATAAGTCCCCAAAAATGAATGAAGGACCGAGAATATATGCATTTAAGCAAAATAAATAAGGCAGTTAATTATAAATACAAAAACTTAATAATAATGGAACTAACTGGTGTAATTTTCAAACTCTGCTATGCTGAATTATATTTCTGTTTTGACGCTGAAATGGAGCACAGCTCAGTTTAACTAACAACGCATGAAACCATTTCATTGGTCTCTAGAAAAGGATATTCAACCATCGCCTGAACGCCATTCTTACGGAAAATGACAATTCTGTTGACGACGGCACCATTCGTCGTACAGATCGTGTGCATAACGTCCTAAAAGAGACAACAATGTTGGTCTAAAACATATAAGGCATTGCAATCTTTTCCCTAGCTTTTATAACAGAATTCTGTAGTTTTCGGAAATACATATAAATTAAGGTACCACATCAGGGTACTCCAACTTCAAAGCTGCATCTGATCAGTCAAACTGAAACAGTCAGTACTAAAAAGTGATATTCAACAGTCAAAACTAAAAGGTGTTTGGCAAGAAATCTTGTTTACAAGAGTCTTAGTTTATCAGAAAGCCAACAGTACAATCAACTACAACTCATACCAGACCTAAACATTATGTCTCACAATCCTGAGGCAAAAAAGAAAATGCAAACTGGTTAAATTTGGTAAGAAATCGTGTTTAAAAATTTGAATATTGAGCGTGCAATTGCTGCTAGGACTTATTTTGACAAGATCAGGTTCAATGAAAGACAGCTTGAATAATCTAATTCTTATACTCACCCATTTTCTTCATAAAATATACCCTGAAAATTAAAAAAATTATTCAAAACTGTAGTCAGGTCAAGGTTTTAATACAGCACATACCACAGTGATTGGGTACTTTGGGGTAAAGACTGTGAAGAGAAGAACTTTGTTTGGCTGGTCTTCATTTTGTCTGAAATTAACACACAAAATAAAAGTAATAAAAATTTATTCATCAATAAAGTAACAATTGATAATTATCAAGTTACACAATTATAATCATAATAACTACTAACACACTGTCATCAGTGGCAAGAATTTTGAGTAACAGCAGAAAAACACTTTGATGTGACATTAGTATAGCATGACAGATAGTGCCTTGGAGGGTTCTTTTAAAAGGAGACATGAAATGGGTGATGAAATTTCATTAAAGACAACACTTTTTACATGATGATTTCACTTGCCACTGAAAACAAATAACAGAAAAATTCACAGCAGGCAACAAAAGAGTTGAGGAAGCAAGAAGTTACCCAGAAGGTGGTCCTCTTGGTGAAGCCTTGGGACCAGGTGGGTAGTTGCCATATGATGCATTTGCTCTTGGAGGTGCACCACCGCCTCCATAGCCTCCAGCCTGTAGACCCATCTGCTTTAAAACAAAAAAGGAAATAATACAGACACAAAACTTAATAAATACAAATATCTTGCAGCACTGTTTTCTAAATACAACAGTCTGGGTTGTTCTTGCTTATAGTTTTATGGCAATAATTTCTTGCATTTTGGTAAACCATAATATAAGTAAGTATATCCTTTACTGCACCAATTGCTAACCGCATTTTGGTTTACATTCTACAATGGCCTATAATCTCATATGTTACAGTTTAATTTCTATTATTTTTCAAACTGTGCAGCATAGTGTTTTCGTCAAGAGTAAAGCATCCTAATGATAAACGTTTTACGGGCCAAACTGTCAGCAGCTGGTATAACTCTGTTATGGGCACAAGGGCGGATAGAGTATATAGCTGGTTTTAATCTGATGTAATAGTCCATTGTACATAGTATATGAGCACGGTCGTTAATTATGACCGAAAAAGACGGGATTCTGCACACATAAAATAAATGTAACAGATAAGAACAGACTGTAGTGTAAATTGAAATATATCATATTCAGACCCGTGTACAACTGTTGCATAATACTTCCAGCTGTCAGTTGTTATTATTAACTTTTATATAACTTGCGTACTAGTCAATTTATTTTTAATCAACGAAAATTAATTATCATCGTTGCCTGTCCTTACAAGCAACCAATTATTGTACTTAAAAAGTTCGAATTGTTGTTCATGTCAGCCATCTATTTTACAGCTAAATGAGAACTTCCTTTTAAAAAAAGCGTGTACTAATTTTGCATTCATTTTGCCAATTGCTGGCATATTGCAGTCTGGATTCATGGACATAAATCGCAAATTTGAAGGACTATACAAATGGCCGCCGACAATGGCCCACGTTCCACGAGGAGTGAAATTTGCACTGAAACTTACCCTTTTCTGTGGCGGTCCATAGCCATCAGAATCATCCACTCTTTCTCGTTTATACGGTGAATTTGAATGAAACATTTTGATCAACAACGCAAAACTTAATGGAAGAATTAAAAACTCGAATTCGTGCAACACAACCAAAGAAAATCACTGCAATGGCGACTCTCCCTTCTCATAAATTCATTGGTCACGTGCAGCAAAGCAAAGACCAGTAACTGTTTCATCATAATATCTAATGACTGTCCATCTTACTCATTTATTAAAAAAACTAAATTAATGCAGAATTCCAGGAAAGTCAATAATAATTTATTGATATTAAAATGAAATGTGATTGTACACGTTTTTATATTGCGACCGTAAGGCTTCGTCCCTGTTCATTGTTTTAATAAATTGATACCATCGTCGATGTCAACAATACTATTCCTTACTCATCAACTCCAGCTCCTCTTACTGAAGACATCTTTGGAGCGCTGCTAGGCCTAGGCTAACTTTCTTCTTCATCGCATGTCTCCTCCCCACTGCCTAGCTCCCGTCCAATCAATCAATCAATCAATCAATCAATCAATCAATCAATCAATCAATCAATCAATCAATCAATCAATCAATCAATCAATCAATCAATCAATCAATCAATCAATCAATCAATCAATCAATCAATCAATCAATCAATCAATCAATTTCGTTTATTCACAACACCAAGCTGACAGGTCGCAACTTGTTACAGGTAACAGATAGGAAAAATTGTATAAGCTCTGACAGTTAGTTATTAAATGGGTTGAGATAGCAAATATTAGGCCTATCTCTGCTCTGTCCCTCCTCGCTATCGCTGATACTTCTCTCAAGCTGGCCTATAGTCTTCAAAGTGAGGAAAACTACAAAAGACAACCACCACGAGATCAACAACAGAGGGAAGACCTTGCAATGGCTATCATAAGACCTCCCTAAACACAATCATCAGCTGGCCTATAAAGAACACGTACTTGGGCCTACTCAAAGGCTGATAACTTTAATACTTCTGCAATGACTATGAATAGTAGCTAGGCTATTCTTATACGCTACGGTGTTGATTCATGTTCTCCGTATGTTTAACCACTGTGTCATCACTAGAGTCGCTGGATGACTATAGGCTAGATAATTAATTAAGCCTTTGAGCTTCTTATCCTCACGAGTCGAATTTTCTTATTACTTCGAACATCCATTTTTCACAATATTACAGGACATTGTCTTGTATTGATTAGTAGGCTACTTGCATAACCCGTAAACTTTATAATATTAGTAGGCCTATATCATACACTGTGCATTGTGAATGTGTCAATAACCGAATCGATTCCAATAGGCCTAAATTTAATTTGATTTGATAAGCTTCTGTTCATTCTTCTCGAACAGAATCTCATCCCCTAATTCGCTTCACATTACAATAGGCCTACCTTCTAGAATCTAGATTAACACGCTCGACATGCTTCCGTGCACCTGCTTCGATTTACTCCCTTGAGTCCAGGGCCGGATTAAGACTGTCGGGGGCCCTAAGCCAAGGGCCGGGTTAAGACATCCGGGGGCCCTAACCAGAAAGCCATGCAAATTTTTTTTTCAGATTTCGAGAAAAACCATTTTTTCTATTACTTTGAAAAACATTTTTAATTGTACTTTTTTATATATTTTTATATTTCCTGACAGTTGGGGGCCCTCAAAACGTTGTGGGGCCCTAAGCCATGGCTTATTTCACTTATAGGTTAATCCGGCTCTGCTTGAGTCCCTTAATTCTTTCAACTCTGCTCTTCCCGCCTCCGTGCGCGCACTAACTTTTATGGTGACGCTTAAGAACAGCAGTTTGATTTTCTAAAAAAATTTAAGTGGAATGTTTTAATAATGTAATTTCTTTTAAAGTACCGGGTAAATTTATTGCAGCTTAAGTCGCCTAGCTGACATCGCCCGTTGGCTTCTCGTAAAGTGGCACTATATAATTTTGAGATTAGGCCTAAGTTAGGCTAACCTTCAATTAGGCTACACTTATTACAGCAACAACAACAACAACAACAGCAACAACACAACAACAACAACAATAATAATAATAATAATAATAATAATAATAATAATAATAATAATAATAATAATAATAATAATAATAATAATAATAATAATAATAATAATAATAATAATAATAATAATAATAATAATAATAATAATAATAATAATAATAATAATAATAATAATAATAATTATGATAAAGACAATAAGAATTTTGTGACTTAGGTCTAATTGGTAGGCCTATGCACAATTTAAGATCTAAAGCTATCGATCCAAATTGCAACTGACAATACTATCAAGTTGTTTATAAGAACCAAAGGCTAAAAGCTAGAATACAATGATAGGCGTCTATAAGGCTGCTGAACGTTTCAGTAGGGTCAACGACATTAACGATAAAGCGTGGTGACCTCTAGCGATAAAGCATCATTTATTGGCTTCAAAGGTTTGCCAGAACTCATACTAGAACAGGTCAGCGATCGTTTCCAATCGATCATCGAGAATTTCGATAACATCTGATCAGTTCAGTCGCTGGTTGATGATCGATCCGTGAGTTTCGCAACAGAAGACAATAATTCTACTAGCGATACGGACAAAGTAGGCCTACACATCGATCCGCAGATTCCATCAGCAGTACAAAATGAGCCTTGCTATAGTTGTTCTGCTTTTGGCTGCCAGGACGTTGACTGTAGCTGCAGCCGAAGGTAGGTTAATAATATTCTTACTGCAGTAGGCCTTAAAGAGTTTGTAGGACGAGCCATGGGCATTAGATGAGGCCCATGTGGGCGCCATACGGGTCCGTAAAGACCTGCCTGTATATGTTGATCGATGAGAGGTTGACTGAAACCAAGACCCAAAACCTTTTATAAGTTCGTCTTCGTAGGCCTATTAGCCTATAGGGCCATGCGGTTTGGAAAGCCTAAAGACGGCGCTCCATGCTTTTCGTCAATATAATATTTAGAATCAGAGACAGATTGAGCAGCTAAACACGAATTTTTGAAAACGATGGACACGGAACTCTATTTAATCATAGCCTATATACATTAAACTCAGCACTCAATAAACATTCAAAACGTTGCCAAGCCTTAAAATTCGTTTCTTCAGCTTCAAGCTGGCTGCGCTTGCTAACCTGAATCCCGCGAAGTCCACCGAAGTCCCAAAGTTGGCAAGGTTAAACTATCAAATCCGCCGCATTGTTTCGAATGTGTTATATCTTAAAACACAGATGGATCGAATGTCGTAGAAGATCCGAAGGCAGAAGCTATGATGGACGACATCGAGTTCAAAGAAAAGCTATTCAGTATAGCTTACCAGATAGAAATCACACCGCATCTTAAAGCCGATTTGGACAAACACTCTAAAGGCAAAGAAGTCGTGGTAGGCGTCAGTCACATCAAGCAGGCCCTACATATCATATATTTTATATTATAGGCCTATATAATATATAAACATATGTAAATATTATATAATATCTTATGATATGCGTAATTATGAACTGTTAATACGTTGATCGGAAGGACGCATTCGACTTGGTGGATAAGAGGCGATCTAGCTTTTAATATATATATATTTCTTTTATTGAAACGTTAAGTTGACAAACCGCAACTTAGTACAGATAGTTAGAAAGAAAAACAAATGACTAATTGTCTAATTATCTGCTATGCCTGATCTAGAGGGATAAGATGCCTGATGACCCTAATTTGTTCGGGAGTTTGCTCTTGGGACCCGTTAATGATCCATAGCTCACGCATTTCGGCCAAGATTGTCGGACTCATGAGCCCTGAACACTGATAGTAATAGGCTATTTGAACCTGTGAGCAAGTTGAAAGGGTCATATCGGTCGAGAGATCGGCCCCTGCTAGGGCGTAAACACGAACACTCCCAAGCCGCTCCCCCGTATACTCCCTGCATCAGAGGCTACATGACCGTATACATTATTCCACAAGCGGACAATCTCATACGCAGATCGTTTATAATAAGAATTTCATACCTTGAATAAATGTATGTACACCAAAGTGCGGATATGCAATTGGTATAATAAAATTAAAGAATAGCCTGACAACTTACTTGCTTTACTTCCTTTAGCAAGCAACGATGGAACACGTTTCAGCCTTTCCAACTTGTATTCGCACTTATGTTGGCACCTACCTAAAAATGAAGGATGGAGGATTGGAGGGCTGATTGAGTGCATGGATAATGGGTATATATATAATTATGATGGAATGGGAGCCAAGTGAAGTGGTATAATTATGCCCATTCCACGGATGTTCAGCCATGAACAAAACCAAGCGGCTATTGTAACTTCGCATTCAGTTGATTAATTGCAGGCACCACCGACAGATTTCACCTGCAATGTCACCGGGTTGACCTCTCCGGAAGTACCGACGAGTGGTAAGTCAAATTAAATGATCGACTGACTTGGTATTATTAGAACTCAATGCGTCGGCAAGGCTCTAAGAACAGCAGCTCGTACCCTTAGAACTAAAGGTTAATTCTATGTCCACATTTGCGCATGTTTTGAGTTAATTCATCATCATCATCATCATCATCATCATCATCGTCATCGTCATCGTCATCGTCATCGTCATCGTCATCGTCATCGTCATCGTCATCGTCATCGTCATCGTCATCGTCGTCGTCGTCGTCGTCGTCGCCGCCGCCGCCACCACCACCACCACCACCACCACCATGGGACCACCACCACCACCACCACCACCATCATTTCCTGACGCGAGCAAATTTGGCGGCGATGGGTACAGATTAATGATCTCCATTGACCTTGGTCATTTGTCAAGTCCATTGCTCCCCTTAGTCTCAGTCCAAGTGATGTTATGTCCTAATTTATATTGTCTATCCAGCGTAACCTTATGGTCTGCCACTCTGCCTTTGCTTCGTTTACCTTCGAGTCTTGCATGTAGTGCACTGTGAGGGATTCGGGCAGCTGGCATTCTCTACATTTTAAAGCCATCGAAGTATTCGTTGAACGACTTTGTATAGCAGAGTAACTTGATTATTTGAATAGGCTACCTAATGATTGTCTTATGTCATCATTTTCTTATTTTCTGTAGTCTTGAAATACCTGCTATCTTCCAAATCCAACTTTTTTCTGATGAGAGAATTCTTCTCTCATCTTGCTCTCGCGTTGTCCAGCATTCTGACCCGCAGGGGCGTCTAAAACAAGTAAACCTTGAAACAAATTCTCCATGCAAGAAATAAGGCGGGGGAAAGACCTCATTGAAAAATTAAGGGGGAAGTTCATATTTTGTAATGTCGTACCATGGGAGGGGGAGCATAGGGGAAGTTGCTCCAAAGACTTAGGGAGGATAGACGCCCCTGCTGACCCGTAGGTCTATAGGAAAATCGGCTGTTTCATCGTCTCGTATTTTTTATCTTGACTTTCTTTGTTAATTCTCTGCTTCTCCTTATCATGTTCATTATTCCAAAATTAATGTTGTGAAATGCGTTAAATTCTTCTTTGTATGTCTTTTTCGTTGATGCCATCTACTAATTGATCTACTTGCTCGATAGCTTCTCCTTGGTGACAGGGACCTTGGATCGTTATAGCTATTTGTGACTCTGTGGTCTTTTAAATCACCATTGTTTTGGTTTTCTCTGTGTTGATCATTAGGCCTAATCTTCTACTGGTTTCCGTGTAGAAAAATTTGACATCTGTTCTTCTCCGTTGTTTCTGGACAACTCTGTGAGAACCGTAGTGTCGTTATGTTTGTCGACATTTAGTAGTTGTTCGAAGTGTTCCCCTTCCTCTTAAAATTAGGCATTTTATGGTGGAAATTGAACAGATCAACGAATTAAAAGAATAGCACTTCAAATGATAGACTTTTGATATAATATAGGCCTATGTGCATGCTTGTGTATGTTTATTGACAGTCACTGCATGTGTTGTCGGGTGTTTTTCAGTTCATCAACTTCGACCTGGAGATATCAAAGTTGTTGCAGCCTTCGGTGATTCGATTACTGTACGTATTCATACACACATGCTTCGTATAAAGTACAAACACATAATTATATCTATAGGCCATACACATAAGAATGTAAATGCAATAGTTTTTATATTGTATTGTATTGTATCGTATTTGAACACTTGTTATAGCGCCCCTACCAGATTGCCCATTCAGAGGCGCTCCCGACTACTGCGCGAACGCTGAATCGGAGTTTCACGCCGAAGCGCATGAGCAATTGCGAGTGAAGGACTTGCCCAGGGTCCCTACGCGGCGACTTTGAGGTGGATTCGAACCCGCAACCCTCCAGCTGCAAGGCACCGAACATACCCCTACACCACCGCGCCCCAGTTGTATTGTGATGTGTTGTATTGTGTGTTGTATTGTACTCCACGTTTATAATGCGACCGAGCCACCCGCAGTAAAGATCCGAGAAATTAATCTCTGATAAACCGACCCGACCGGGAAGCGAACCCGGGGCGCCGACGTGACGAGCAGGCTACCAACCCACTCGGCCACTCAGGATCCTTTTGTAGAGCGAACGTATGGCCTCGACTTTGCTCATTTATCAATGAATTGATCTGGTGAGATAGGCCTACCCTTGGTCACAACCGCTGCTGGTTTCTACGGGCGCCACGCCATTTAGGGTTTCCGTTTATGGACCGTGTTAGTCCTAAATTCAAATGACCTCTACATATGGTTGTCGCTTACGAAGTGCTTCAGTCGGTGAACAATTACTAACTCTTGATAGAACAGATTAATTAACAACCTAAACAGCCATCCGCTGCAGTGAACGAGATACTAAACAAACTGAAGATTAACGATGGCACACTGAAGGACATCTCAAATGATAAACCTATCTGCAGTTGGTTTATGATAAAGAAAGAGAGGAAGAGATAAAAACTGACCGTTAATCTTACAGCCTTGTTGACCATCAGCGCTCGTGAATATGCATACTGCCCCATGGTTTGCTTTCGAGTGGTGCTTTAGAAGTTTTGAGCTTAATATCAACCATATCTGATGAATTGCACCGTCTACGCAAAGTAGGCCTACACAGGCTACACACAGAGATAGTAATATGTGGCCCATGTACATGTACAGTCATTGAAGTAGGGTGGCATAAATCATGACAAGTAATTTGAAGTAGTATAGATATTGTGGGGCGCGGTGGTGTAGGGGTATGTTCCGTGCCTTGCATCCAGAGGGTTGCGGGTTCGAATCCACCTCAAGCCGCCGCGTATGGACCCTGGGCAAGTCCTTCACTCGCAATTGCTCATGCGCTTCGGCGTGAAACTCCGATTCAGTGTCCGCGCTGTAGTCGGGAGCGCCTCTGATTAGAAATCTTGAAGGGGCGCTATATAAATATCTAAAATGAATGAAGGAATTGGTAAATTAAACTAGTATGTAGTAAGTTGAGGTGGTATTGGGTCAGTTAAGGAAACATATAGGCCTTCATGGCATTGGCAGGTTATAGTTGCATATAATGTAGTAGAAGTATTCGAAACGTAGTACTAACCACAGCGTGAACAAGAAATGCCAAGATAATCTTTTCCTCTGTGTGTGCGTGTGTGTCACATTTCAGGCGGGCAATGGCTTAGGCGCACAGACACTTACAGAAGTCGCTATTGAGAATCGCGGAGAGTCCTTCAGGTGAGTCGTTTTATTCCACGAAACGGATACAAAGACTCCTCGACCATGCTATTGCTATGAGACTTGATGATTGTCTCCAGAGTCTGAGACAGTTAAGGTCTGTTAACTCATCCATCGCGTTTGACTTTTTGACATAGAACAACAAATTTTGAGTCTACAGAAATAAATTTGCTGAAATTCATACCACGACTCATCTGAACCTTCCCCTACCAATTCTCTGCCTAAACGACACTCGCCTTAACAGTTACTCTGCCACTCTTATCCCCGGGCAATCGGATTCGGACCTCCATCGGATCACCCTTTGGCCCTCTGAGACTCGACGCAGCCTCGTGAATAAGCTGGTGCCCTGCGCTTGGCTTTCGAGTGGCGCTGTAGAAGTGTGGAGTTTACGATTACGATTTCGATTACGATTAATGAGTAGTACGTGTAATATTCGATCTTTTACAGCATTGGTGGTGAAGAGAGCCTTGAAGGCGGAGTCCTTACGCTGCCAAGTACGTATATGACCTGTCCCCCTCATTTAGTGGCTAAACTAATAACTAGTTTTTCCTCTTTGGTCTCTCGTTCTTTAAAGACGTTTCTTTGCCCCCGTGGTTTTCGTGCTGAGAGCTCTTCTGAATAGTTATTCTGAGCATAGTTTAAAAAACGTTTTTTTCGTTTTTATTATTTTCCCAAAAACGTCGTTTTTTCGTTTTTTATTTCTCGTCTCGTTTTTTTCCGTTTTTATTTTTTGTATGTAACTTTATTTATTTATTAACTCTCTGTTACTATTTATTTAATTTTATTTTTGTCTGATATCCCTTACGTTGACTCTGTCCTTTCAAGGATTCATCTAATTTACGTCACAATTTAGTGTCATCAGTTGAGAAATAAACAGTAGGCCTACAGGAAATAAAATTTATATAAGTTATTTGAATTTCTAAGTTATCCAAAATGTTGTCTTTGTACTCAGTAATCTCTGATTGACTGATAAATTGACGGATATTACTCCATATCAAGTTCTTATATAAGTCAGAATTGTTAGTAGACCTACAATTTGTAATTAAGTACACTCTATAATACTTACAAAGTTTAGTGTTTAATTGCTTATAGACCTATCAGCTTGAATTTATGTGGACTTATGTATACAATTTAAATTTGAAAAGATTTCAATATTTTTAATTTCTCAATTTCTTTTTAAACCAAACTTAGGAAAAAGAAAATAATTGTTGTACATTACTGTTACTTGGTGTTTACTAATAAAGTTATGTTATTTGCTGATTAAAATTAAATTGTGTAATCAAGGTTTTTAATTTTAAAATGCAGTAAAAGATGTAGAAAAGTCAAATTATTTTCTTGTCCGTTTTTTCTCGTTTTTTTTTCCGTTTTTTATTTTTTTCAATAAAACGACGTTTTTTCCGTTTTTTATTTTGATTTGACCGTTTTTAACAACTATGATTCTGAGAGAGGCACTATATAAATCTTTAGATACAATACAATACAATACCATACATATATGTACAAACATACAAACATACACACATGCATAAACACATACATACATGCATAAACACACACATGCAAAAACATACACTTGCAAGCATATACATGCATATATAATCATACATACATTTATACATTTATACTTATGCACTGTTATACACATATACACACATAAATTCCATGTATAGCCTGCATGCACAATATATATATATATGCATACATACATAACACATACATACATATGTACGTATACATACATACACACACATACATACACGAGTACATACATTATAGCCTACGCATGCATGCGTATTCATATACATATATGCATGTCTACATACATGTAAATACACATAAATACATATATATATTATATAATTATATCATATATTCATTCATTCATTCATTCATTCATAAATTTATATAGCGCCCCTTCCAGAGGACTACTCAGAGGCGCTCTCCCGACTCCAGCACGGCCAAAAGTAACAGTTTTGAGCTTAGTATAGAAAGCTTCAGTAAAAGTCCCAGGGAGCAGGCGTATCTCCTGGGGGAGCCCGTTCCAGACCACTGGGCCCACCACGGAAAAGGCTCGATTCTGCATAGTTGCAGTTTGAGCAAATGGCACTAAGAGCACCCCCTTCTCTGCAGAGCGGAGGGGGCGGCGACCTTGAATACCCGAGGGGCAGCAAAGTTCCCGCAGGTAGACTGGGGCTAGACCCAGCTGACATCGTCGTACCAAGACAGCAATCCTGTACTCAATGCGCTGCCGGGTAGGGAGCCAGTGTAAAGTCTCCAGCATATAGCAAATTTGGGGATTTGCCCAATAAGACGTGCTGCAGAGCGCAAGACTCGGTCCAGGCACACAAGTCCATTTAGAGGAAGGCCAAAGTAGAGTGACGAGCAGTAGTCAAGGCGGGATGTAATGAAAGAATGCACTAGGGTGGTAGTGGCACTAGGGGTAAGCGAACGGGCAATGGTGTGGAGCTGGCGCAGCTGATAGTAGCAGTCCCGGGCAAGGCGGTGAATGTGTGGAGCAAGAGTTAGCTCCTGGTCCAGCAGGACACCAAGGTCGCGGACCGTAGTAGAGAAAGTATAACTGGGGAATTCAGTTGCAAGTGCAGAGAGGTCAAGTTTAGCAAGTTGCTTCCGGCACATACACTTACATTGCATGCATAGGCCTACATACACACGATGCAGAATTATACATATGCATATTATTCACACATACATGTATATGTCCATGATGATGATTTTGCTGGCTAGATATCATGCGGAAGTTCAATCCGGATCTGAAGGGATATTCGAGGTGTTCCAGTACAGAGGACAACGTCTACGGCTCCGGGTTCAATATGGCTCGACCAGGAGCCGAGAACGAGTAAGCTAGCTGCTAACCTTGAGCACCCTGTTAGTATTGATGAATATTATGTGTGTTCACAGGATTGGAATCGGTCCGTGGGTCCTCAATTGGCCCTGATGGTATCCCTTCTTGGTTCCTATCCACCATGGCTTATCTCCTCTCTGCCCCGCGGTTACGTATCTTTTTAACTGCTCCCTGCCATGGCTTCCTCTTACACGCCGCCCTAGTGGCGCTGTAGCTGTATCACGCCAGTCCCTAAAAACCTGCGCCCTCAAAATGAGGCATGCAGACTTTAGGCCCATTTCTATAACTCCGGGGCTAAACCGCATACTGGAGAAAATAGTTGTGAGCAGTTTCTTTTACCCAATCTTCACTGATCCAGAAATAAATTCTACCCTTAATGACCAATACGCCTTTCGGCCCTCTGGCTCCACTACTTCCGCCCTCGTTGCTCTCACCCACGGAATTCTAGATATGTTACACGATGAACCCTACTGTATGTACGTCTTATCTCGCTAGACTTTTTCAGTGCCTTTGACACGGTTAGGCACTCTTACCTATCAGAACAATTTGCTCTATTGCCATTAACTGACTTTCTATACAATTGGATCTTATCCCTATTGCAAAACCCTCAGCATTGTACTAAATTTCACGGCCAAATCTCGGCCTTTTGTCGGACGAATGCTAGCATTATACAGGGCTCTGGGCTTGGGCCTTCAAACTTTGTCGTGGCTATTTCAGGCCTGAAACCTGTGCACTACAGCAATAGGTTGCTTAAATACGCTGATGATAATTATATTCTCATTCCAGCATCTGCTATTACCTCCACTTCCTCTTAACTTCAAAATGTTGCCAATTGGGCTTGCACTAACTTGTAATCTTAAATTGAATAACAGTAAATCCAAAGAGATGGTATTTAGGCGCCC
This sequence comes from Aporrectodea caliginosa, assembly GCA_020284085.1. NCBI lineage: Eukaryota > Metazoa > Annelida > Clitellata > Crassiclitellata > Lumbricidae > Aporrectodea > Aporrectodea caliginosa. Next base: position 357,966 of record JACEVL010000917.1, read on the forward strand.
GCGGTCTAAGTTACTTAATCTCCCTCCCCTATACCAGGTATTGGTAGGGTGTCTGAGTCTGTTATTCTTGGGGTAACCATTTCGGATAGACTTAGTTTTGACCCCATATTGACCGAATCTGTATTAAGGCTAGCCAATCGCTCTATGCGGGGCGCGGTGGTGTAGGGGTATGTTCGATGCCTTGCAGCCGGAGGGTTGCGGGTTCGAATCCACCTCAAGCCGTCGAGGAGGGACCCTGGGCAAGTCCTTCACTCGCAATTACTCATGCGCTTCGGCGTGAAACTCCGATTCAGTGTCCGCGCTGTTGTCGAAAGCGCCTCTGAGTAGAAATCTTGACTACTGCCTCCTATGAAGAATGTTACCTACTCACTCCGTCCTCGTTCATATAATCGTGAGATTCCGCATGCTGATGCATTAACCCGAAGTGGCTTTACTACGCGTATGTTACTCAATTGCTGATATTTCTTCTTACTTTAACTTTACTCTCACAGATTCATTGATGTCTGTTTTATTGTATATTTAATGAGTTTATTGTGATTTTGTTATTTCTGTGATTTTGTGATTTAATACTCTTAGATTGTTCCTATCCCATGTTCCCGCAGTGCGTTTGCAGGTGGATCAATAAAGCACTTACTTACTTACTTTACTATGATTATGACGACAACAACAACAACAGCGACAACGACGACTACTACTACTGCTACTATTACTACTGCTACGGCTACTGCTACTGCTACTGCTACTGCTACTGCTACTGCTACTGCTACTGCTACTGCTACTGCTACTGCTACTGCTGCTGCTACTGCTACTGCTACTGCTACTGCTACTGCTACTGCTACTACTGCTACTGCTACTGCTACTGCTACTGCTGCTGCTACTGCTACTGCTACTGCTACTGCTACTGCTACTGCTACTGCTACTACTACTACTGCTGCTGCTGCTACTACTGCTACTACTGCTACTGCTACTACTGCTACTGCTACTGCTACTGCTACTGCTACTGCTACTGCTACTGCTACTACTACGAACTGCTATACTACTACTATACTACTACTACTACTACTACTACTACTACCACTACTACTACTGCTACTACTACTACTACTACTACTACTACTACTACTACTACTACTACTACTACTACTACTACTACTACTACTACTACTACTACTACTACTACTACTACTACTACTACTACTACTACTACTACTACTACTACTACTACTACTACTACTACTACTACTACTACTACTACTACTACTACTACTACTACTACTACTACTACTACTACTACTACTACTACTACTACTACTACTACTACTACTACTACTACTACTACTACTACTACTACTACTAATACTACTCGAATGATACTACGTGATCCTTAATAATAGTACATGATCCTTTCTAGTACGGTCGCTGCTGCGGTAGGCTTATTTGGAGACGATGCTATTATAATACAGGGCCTACGATGATGTGCAAGCATTCGTCCATGGGTCTCCTTCATCCCAGCTGCACTTAGGTGAGTGCATTCAATCCCTCTCAAATTCTCTTCACTCCTGGATGGCATCAAACCCTCTCTCCCTTAATGCCTCAAAAACTCAGTTCATTTGGTTTGGCACCCCCCAACAGCTTCTGAAGATTGATTTTGTTCTCCTCTTGGAAATTTTCCCGCACTTTTCCTTTTCTTCAACTGTACGTGATCTGGGCGTTACGCTATATAGCTCCCTTTCTTTTAAAGACCATATATCTATAACCTAACACGTTCTTCTTATTTTCATTAAAGCCTTTTAAGGCGTCTTAGGACTGTTCGGCGTTCTGTATCATCTTCTGTTTTCACCACTCTGGTTCACGCTTTCATATGCTTTCGAATTGACTACTGTAATTCCCTTCTCATTGGTCTTCCTAAGGTTCGTCTTTCACCTCTCCAGTCTGTCCTAAAGGCTGCCGCCAGATTAGTAGCACGCCTACCACGGTACTCTCACATTTCTGCCTTCATGTTTGAACAACTGCACTGGCTTCCTCTCTCTGCTCGCATTAAATTCAAAATCCTCATTTTAGTTTTCAAGGCACAAAGGGGTCTTGCCCCAAAATATTTAGCTGATGTATTACTCCGGCCTCTTTCAGCCTCCTCTCATCGACCACTACGCTCATCAAACAGGCTTGACCTTTTATTAGAACAGCTATGGCCCAGTCCCGTTCATTTAACTCAATTGGTCCCTCTCTTTGGAATGCGCTGTCTCCATCTACTCGCTCTCGAATTCTAGCTAGTAACCTCTATTCCACCTTTACTTTTCTCAAAACCTTCTTCTTCTCTTGTGGCCTTGCGCACTGGGAGCGCCTCTGAATAGTTCACCCTATGAGAGGCGCTTTATAAATGTTTGAATACAATACAATACAATACAATGTATTTGCAGTGATATGCTGGAGGAAGCTGAAATGCTCGTTGAACGTATGAAAGCCGATCCTCTGGTCAACTACCAAGAGGACTGGAAACTACTGACAATTTTAATCGGCGGAAATGATCTATGCGGATCCTGTGAGGTATCTCTAATCAATTAATCAATCAAACAGTCATTCAACCAAACAGAAAATCAATCAATAAATCAGTCAGTAAACCAACCACACAACCAATCAATCTGTCTATTGTCTCTTTCTCTGTCCTTTACACGACAAGGTCTGATGCCGCCTCGGCATCTTTGTATAGTGCTAATCATGCTATTAGGAGACCCTTTAGCACTTTCTGAAGCCTCTCCCAGGCGCTGAAGGTCTGTTATTGAACAAGGTGAAATGTTCCACGCTGCTTCTGAAAGAACAGCTCGGAATTTCAGTGGAAGATTGTCTTTGAAGGTGGCCCAAGTCCCCCCCCCCTACACAAAACAAATGACGATGTGGCCGATTCGATGTACTACTACATCTTCAAGGTCCATAAAGTCAAATCAAATGCTGTGTCTATCACAGCATTTGATTGACACTGACTCAAACTGATCTACCAAAGGTGGACTAGATTTGTTTGAACGCCGCTGTATGAGATGGTTATAACGTCTTAACTCATTAAATTGAAGAGCTTCATCGAAGAGACGAAAATTTCAAGTACCCATAGGCTCGACTATGTATTGTGACGGTGGCGTTCGGACAACACCACTTTTAAAGTGATGGTGACAGTTAGCACCACTTTTTGGCCCTGTACTAAAATATTGTTGCGATACGTCAGCATTGTTTTGATTTGGGAAGAGAGAAGGGAAGGGGAGAGGATAGGGAGAAGGGACGGGGAGAGGGCAGGAAGTAGGGAAGTGAGTATGATTATCAATACTTTACGCAAAATGACGCCCCTTGTAAATACCAAATATGCAGTTACGATTGCAATTGAAGCGTTCAGTTCAATAACCAGGTATGTCGACAACATACCTCTTTCTTGCTAAAAAGTATACCAGCGTGCTTGGAATCCTATATACCCTTGAAATCCTATATACCCTGCAAATTTGGTGCAGATCTGAATATTTTTAGAGTCATTTTGCAAAGACATTATGTCATCATAATATGGTATTGTGTAGCCGGCAGTAGTCTATTCTAGCATTACTCCATTGCAGTATCCAGGTATAATAACAATTGTTGATTGTTCTTGTAATCTTTGTATTAACACCGGTGCAACAATTAGCTTATTTGACATACCTGGCAGAGCTTCTCATTTGAAATTAGAAGGCGATTTGAAAATCGATCGCGCCGGATTGAGTAGGCGATCGATGCGCGGTCGACCTCGGGACATTTTGGTGTATCGTATTCGTATAGCTGCATACTATAATGGTTCATTAACTGCTGGAGTATATGCAACACTTATCAGTCGAACAGCCTCCTCTGCTTGTCGATGCAGTGTTGATCGATCCTAGCCGGAAAGTTCACAAGTTATGTAGATTTGATACATGAAATAATGGCCTGGCTGAGCTGTCTCCAGGTTCCTCTTGGAGTCTAACTCATCGACCGCGATCGATATACCGATCGACCAGGCCTTTGCTAGGCGATCGACCAAGGAGATCGATCGCCTCAAATGAGAAGCTCTGATACCTGGTATAGAATAGTCAATAGTGTTTTTGCGCTGTGTAGCAGCGTGACCGTTTGGTGTAAGAATAAGGTATGTCGACTCATTTTACATGACATGTGTGGTATAATTATTAGAAAGCAACTTTGTCAACATAACCTGTTACTGCACCCGTAATGATACAGATGGTAAAGTGTTGGACTGTTGGTGTTGTCAATAACCCGGTATGAAGCAAAATGTTGTGTAAACAACAATACTGTCATCTTTCGCATTGCATCATGTAACAGTTTCGTTAAAGACAATAATACTTACATGGTGCTTCATACAGCTTGTCGATACGTCGTCAAATGGCTCAGATAGGCCTACAGCATTTTGAAGTATCAGATCTTTCAACCCATTTCCCCGAACTCGTGATTTCCGACAAAGCTGGTTATTGAACGGAACGCTTCAATTACATTACAGGGAAAGTACAGCGCCGAAGAGTTTTACTCCTGGTTCAATAAAACTCTGACGTATCTGTCGGCTGAAATGCCAAGGACGCTCGTCAACCTGGTCTCTATGTTTGACGTGTCGCCAATACAGAACTTCAGCACAGGATACGCCTGCGACTTACTGCAATGGTATAGGTCTACGCTTTGTTTCCAGTAATATAAACACTGTTACTGAGTTTCTAACCTTACTATTTATTTATGATATAAAGGCCTCTGAGGAAGATTCACATGTCAGAAACCGGGATATGACGACAGCTCTTCCAGTCAAACAAGTCTGTTTCTTCCTCATTTTCTTCATTTCTTCTTCCTCGCTTTCCTCTTATTCCTTGATTTCTTCTTCGCATTCAATTTTTCAGTCATCTTTGTTTTCGTCACCTTTGACTTCTGTATCCTTCGTATTATTCTTTGCTGTCTTCTTTTTCTCCTTCCTTTTCGTATTATTTTTACAATTTTACTACTTCAGAAGGAGATTTAGAACTGAAATTATTTCAGAACTGGAAGTGGAACTGAAATTATTTCAGAACTGGAAGTGGAACTGAAATTATTTCAGAACAGCAGGTGTAACTGAAATACGATTTTATTTTCAGCTGGGAATGTAATTAGAATTGAAGTTTGATCATTTGAACTGAAATCGATTTAAAATTATGAATTATTTTAGAACTGAAATATCACTGTTTGCATGTTTCGATCGCTTCATCTCATCACGTAATAGTCCACTTCATGGATGCTACCCTTTTATTTAAACCACATTTACTTGCATGCATTTAGACCAGAGGTTCCCAAACTGGGGTGCACGCACCCCCAGAGGACATGTGTTTTCAGGGGGTGCGACAAAGAGGGAAAGTATGATTTATAAGAATGCATTGATAATACATTATAACTTTTTGAGCTGTCATAGGATAAGTATGGGTAAGACCATAAGATTAGAAGTTTATTTTCATGTAACTTTGTAAGCCTGTAGGCTAGCCTAAGGCGTGTAAGCACCAGTTTCAGTAGTAACAATTTCGTGTATACATGCGTCCTCAAATGTGATAATACTTTTGAAGGTGTGCGAACATTGGTCAAACATTTCCCAAAGGTGCGGGGTATAGAAAAGATTTGGAACCTCTGATTCAGATTAAACTGACATTTCTTTCGTTCGTCTTCAGGGGCTTTTGTGCCTGTGCTCGTAACTGGACGACTCTTCCTGCGTTGCGTACTCTTCAGCTGGAGTACCACGACCAGTACGTTAAGCTCGCCAACGATCCAAGGTTCAACAACAGAACGGACTTCGCTGTAGTTGTTCAGCACCACATGCGTGACTTGCTTCCCCCGACCGACGTATGTATCGCGTGCACGTTCATAATCGTAATCGTAACTTTCAAATCAGCAGCAACTCTAGCCATGTGGGTTAAGTAGGTTGGTATGTAGGTTTTTACTTGAGGCACATGCCTGCAAATGCAGAAGCTCACTCTGTGCTGCTGCACCTGTGTTGTTAGAACCAACGAGGAGGTCGGTGTCATCGGCATATTTCTGTTATCTGTTGATATCATTTACTGGAGGTGCTAGCACAGTCCGCAAACGGGAACCTTGAAGGAAGTAGCGCCCAATCATATGACAGCGCTGGTGTTCGAACGGTCTCAGTGAACGTATTCTTTGAAAAATGAACAGGGTCGAGGCCATTAGCACACTTACAATCAACAGTGATGGGCACTGACTATTTTTTTAAGTTAAACTATAACTATTTTTCAAATAAAATAAAAAAGTTTAACTAAAAGTTGGCAACAGATTTTGTAAATAAGTTAAATAAACTAAAAATATTTAGAGCCTAGTTAAACTTTTCCCAACTTTTTAACAAACTTTTTCACAAACATTTTCACAATGACAGAGGTTAAGTGAACTGTAATAATGGAGAGCGTCTATGACAATTTCACTTTCAAAGTATTTAATGTGTTCTAGTCTAATAGTCCTAGTACAGTTCTACCAGAAAATCATAAAGAAAGTTGCTAATGCAAATAATGATGCATCGTGCAATGCAATGCAGTTCATTTGACTCGAGTAATAAAACCAGTTCCTCATGACAATCATTGCGGAAGATAGTTGCGTACGGCAGTTGCTGATTTTGTTAGTTTAACTTTTTAGTTAATAACTAAAAAAATATTAGCTAAACTTTGGTTTTAGCTAAACTATTTTGTTTTAGCTAAACTTCTGCCTTAACTAAAAAAAATTTAGTTTAACTAAAAGTTTGCAACTTTTTAGTTAACTTTGCCCATCATTGATAATAAAGTAGGCCATTACCACCATAAGAGGCGGAGCATTAGTACTAGCAAAGAGCAACAGAGGAGCGATTGCAGCTCTAGTAGGTGCCGCAATAATTTTCTGTGCGTGATACTGAAGCTGTAAATCCGAAGAACCGTGTACACTGTTGCTTTGCTTTATATAGATGAATTGTGAACCTGTTCTGCCATTCAGTATTTGTCATGTCTTTATCTTTTAGGAAAACGGAAATTACTTGCAAGGTTTCCTAAGTCCAGACTGTTTCCATCCAAATAGAGTCTCCCATCAGAAATTTGCCATGTGGCTGTGGAATACGATGGTTAGTTTTTTAATTAAAGGTGGCTCTATTGGTGGGAATTATACACGTCAATATTTCGTGAAAAGCATCGCTTATAATAAAGGACTCGTCATTGCATCTACGTGCAAAATTTTATAAAGTCTATCAGTTATTAATAAGATAAGTGGTCTATAATTATAGTAGTTCGGTGTGAAAGAGTTAGAGGAGGAGTCAGAGTGGGAGGAGGAGGAGAAACTAAGAAACTCTAACACGGATTCAGACAATACAACCACAGTAGAAACCTGAACATAAGAGTCTATTAATTGGTCCATAGTTGTAAAAAACGTTTTTTTCGTTTTTTATTTTTTTCAAAAAAACCTCGTTTTTTTCGTTTTTTATTTTTCGTCTCGTTTTTTTCCGTTTTTTATTTTTTTATGTAACTTTATTTATTTATTTACTGTCTGTTATTATTTGTTTAATTTAATTTTTGTCTGAAATCCCTTACATTGTCTCTGTCCTTTCAAGGATTCATCTAATTTAAGTCGCTACTTAGTGTCATCAGTTGAGAAATAAACAGCACAGTACAGGAAATAAAATTTATAAAAGTTATTTGAATTTCTAAGTTATCCAAAATGCGAATTATTTTCTATTTCGTTTTTTCCCCGTTTTTTTCCGTTTTTAATTTTTTTGAATAAAACGACGTTTTTCCGTTTTTGATTTTGATTTTACCGTTTTTACAACTATGAATTGGTCTATCTAGCCAATATCGCGCAAGAAACTGCCAGACAACAGCACTAGCCGAGAAACAACAACCAACAAGTACCTATATCAATGGATTAATTATCAATTTTAAAATCGAAAAGGTAATGTCAGCTAACAAGGATTTTGAAAATAACATAGCTACCGGTATAATTATGTTCACCGGTCACTCGGTAACCTTCTAATAGTGCCTTTCTAAAGTCGCCGTCTATTCAATTCTTCGTCTTATTCCTCAAATATCCAATGAAAGGTACTTTCAATGTTTCCCAGCTTTCCAGCCACTATAATGCATAATTATTAGTTTATGCTGTGCACTGTCATATTGGGTGTTCCTCAGGCTTCTGTCCTTGGCACCATCTTTTCCATTTTATACACGGCTGAAACTCATTCCCTTTTCCCAAAATTAATCAATCGGCAATCGACCATCTTGTCGCTGATTATTTCCATGGGCCCCTTTTGCTCAACTCCTTCTTGCGAGTCATATTGGCGCTCTTTTCCAAGATCTCCATCTATGGATGTGCTCTAATCGCCGTTCTTTAAATTCATCTGAAACTCACCTTATTTGTTTTGGCACTCTCCAGCAACTCCTGAAACTCGACTATACACTATTCTCTTAAAAGTTTCCCCATTTCACATTCTCATCTAGTGTTCGTGATTGAGGTGTCACCCTAGATTACTCTCTCACCAATATATCTAAGCTCACCCGTTCTTCTTACTTCCAATTGAGGTGTCTCAAGGCTGTTCGCAGATCTGTTTCCTCCTCTACCTTCACCTCAACTGTCCACGCCTTTGTCTGTTCTCGAATTGACTATTGTAATTCTTTTCTTGTTGGCTTGCCCAATGTTCGTCTATTTCTTCGTCAGTCCGTACTGAATGCAGCTGCGAGACTTATAGCTCGCCTTCCTATAAAGTCTCTCACGTGTATCTACATTTATGGCTGAACAACTTCATTGGGTCCCTCTCTCTGCGCGCATCCCATTTAAAGTTCTCATTTTCGTGCTCAAATGTCAACTGGGTCTTGCTCCAAAATATCTTTGTCACCAAATTCTCCGTCTCCTCTTAGCCAAGCCACTGCGTTCTCTTAGCCAAGCCACTGCGTCCTCTCAGATCCTCTGACTGGCTTGAACTCCTCGTTCCCCGTGTTAGGATCACAATGGCCAAATACAGATCCTTTGCCTGCATAGGTCCCTCTCTACGGAGTGGCCTTCCCCTTCTCTACCGTTTCTACGCTCTACCATCATCTCTGGTGGCATCTCTGCATCTTTCTCTTACCTTAAAACTTTCCTTTTCTTTCGGGGTTCCTCGCGCTGGAAGTGCTTTGAAAGGCTTATGCTGTGAAAAGCGCTTAATAGATCAAACTCAATACAATACAATGCACACTATATAATGCAAACAAACAATGTATAATATATATTTTGATATTATGTATTTATAGATTTATTATTTAATGCTACGAGTTTAATGTCTGATCGATTTTGCAGTTGATTCCTGTCAATAAGAAACCATATACTGTAGATGACGTGAATGTCAAGATCAACTGTCCTTCACAGGTATACGTTCTATCTGGTTAACTGGGGAGGGGTTTAGGCGAATGGTAGCACTCCGGAACGAAGAGCAGAAGATCAGCATGGACGCGGGATCGATTCCCCTCCCATAGCCTTTCATTCGCTAGGTGGCGTTGGTAAACGAGCAGTAGGGCAGATGGGCGCCTGGCATTGCTGCCATATAGTTAAATTCGACTCCTGTAATAACTTGTAAACATCCGTTCATCCTATGATTTGTAATCAGTTTGAATTAATAGACACGAATAACCTATATGTGCGTGTGTGTGTGTGTGTGTGTGTGTGTGTTTGCGTTTCCTCTTGGATCAGTCCGGATGTCACACTCCTTCCTTTCGTTGCTAGACTATGTGGCTGATATTACTCTGGCCAATAACGTTTCTTGGAGGACATCGCGGACGCCGTGTCATAGCTGAATGAGCCTGAATCTGCTATCACCCCTCATTCTGTTTAAAATAATTGTAAAAATGTATGACCTGGTTTTAGTTGCTTCTGCATATCTTTATGGGTGCTTCAACATGATTGTAGTTAGAGAATATACACTGTGTCCGGAAAAATTCCGACCCCCTGAGATACGAATGAGAGAACTAGTAAATTGTCATCAATTTTTAAAATTCCAAAAACAATTTAATCCTGAAATATTAGTGAACTATAATTTATGTTCAAAATGTCCGCCATTGGCTTCAACACAAGCTACGAGACGCACACGCCACTGACTAACGGCAGCATCGACGACCAGTTGATCAAATTCATCCCAAGCATTAACAATTCGCTCACGGAGTTCTTCAATGTTTCTGACCTTTGTCTTGTATACCTTCTCCTGCATTATTCCCCAAATTTTATAATCAACAGGATTTAAGTCCGGACTGTTTGGAGGCCAAAGATTTGGAGGTATAAAATCTGGAGTCTCCTTTATCAGCAGTTCGACAGTTTCACGTGCTCGGTGAGCTGGAGCACCATCTTGTTGAAATGTGTAGTAATCTGAATATTGCCTGATATCAGGTAATAATTTTTCCAACAACAAAGAATCTCGATAGTAAGCTCCATTTATTTTAACGCCAGGTTCTATGAAATGTATGTCTGTTTTACCAAGAGCAGATACACCAACTGAAACCATTACTGACTGGCTGAATGTTGGGCGAGTACTAAGCAAACGATTAGCTGGGATGTTTTTCTTCCGAGTTCCGGTGGCAACGTACAGACGATCATTTTGACTGTTCTTTGGTGTGGCGATGGTAAACAACTTTTCGTCTGTAAACCAAATAAAGTTTACCATTTCATCAGGATAGCGATCTAACAAAATCCTTGAACGCTCGAGCCGTGCTTCCTTGTTGGCTTCTGTTAATTCAGTCGCTCGTCTTTTCTTTAAACACTTTAGATGAAGGTCATTTTTGACAATTTCGTGCACTGAAGTTTTTGAAATTCCAGTCTCTCGAGCGATTTCTCTTAGCGTTAGATGTGATTGAGGTCGATCTTCTTGACTTAAAACGAGATCCTCAACTTTTTCGATATTTTCAGTTGTCCGTGCAACTCTCGGTCTACCGCTACCCTTGCGACGCTTACACGATTCGGTTAGATCAATTTTTCGTATAAGGTACTTTAGTCCACCTAATGTCCAACCCTTGTTCGGAAATTTTTCAGAAACTTCTTGGCTCCATATTTCTTGTTTTGGCGTAAAAATTTTATAACAATTTTGTCTTCCTCGCTAAACGCCATTTTCTTGCAACTTTGTTTACAAAATATAAAACTCAAATACGTCACTATGACGTAAGTTTAAACGGGGCCGTTAATACATTACAAAGAATTTCGTTTGTAAGTATGTCAAGATGAAAATGCTTTTGTATTTTTTTAAATCGATTATTATCTACTATAGTTTTTTAACCACATCTGTGGGGGTCGGAATTTTTCCGGACACAGTGTAGATGTGATATTTGACCGCGGTCATGTGGCTAAGAGGAGATGCTGACCCTGAGGCATTCCCTAGGCACGCGAAGCCAGTCAACCGAGACTAAATACAGCGGCACGCCGACAATGACCTGCTGCGATATCGGGGGGTACGAGGTGGTGCTCAGCCTCCTGCATTGAGACTACCTTAGAAGAAATAGAAACCATCGACTTGGACTCCCAGGTCATCCTCCTCCTCAACTACCATCGACGACGATCCTTACTATGGGGCTATATATGCAGATTTCATCGAGCGAATCCACCGTCAGGGTAGAGATATTTTGTTTCCTGATTTCTGTTCCACCTGCGACCCACGATACCAATAATAATAATAATAATAATAATAATAATAATAATAATAATAATAATAATAATAATAATAATAATAATAATAATAATAATAATAATAACGACGAGTAGGGTCATCTCCAGACAACCCCATCAACAATAGTAATATTCAAGTCCATGAGGGATCATGTTTACCTCGGGGCAAAAAAATAATAATAATAATAATAATAATAACAATAACAATAATAATAATAATAATAATAATAATAATAATAATAATAATAAACTCTGCATTACTGGCTCTGTTTTGTATATATGACAGGAGTATCCTTATATCTTCACCAATGCTAACAGTGACGTTCCATGGCCTCCTGCACCTGAGGAGATCAGTTCCTCTTCAAAACTGAGCGTCCATTATTCCTACATCGTTCTTGTGGCATTGATTCTGAAACTGGTTGGCAATTAGCTTAACCGAAAAACGAGCAAAGACAAAGAGAAAGCCAAAAAGATTAAATGGATGGGAGTAACAGCAGTTGGATTATGCTGCTGCATGTGCTAAATGAAATAGGCCTATAGCACTTGAACGGCTGGTCGCTTTAGGGTTTTATGTATTTCTTGTAAACATAAACGTTACTCAGTGTAATCCTATTGCAAAATGTTACAGTTTTAGGGGCTTACTACATCCATAGCAATTACCAATTAATTATTATTGATTAAATTGTTAGTTTTATTTGAAAACTGCTGCTATCTGAAATTGACAAATTGTAGGCTAATTCTTATAGGTAGGGCGATATAATTATGCAACGCCCATGTATACAGGCCAACTGATTAAAAAACACTGTTGCTTTATTTGTGCTTTCTGTGTATTGTATTGTATTTGAACACTTGTTATAGCGCCCCTACCAGATTTCCCATTCAGAGGCGCTCCCGACTACTGCGCGGACGCTGAATCGGAGTTTCACGCCGAAGCGTGATATGTAGTAGGCCTATATGGAACTACCATACATGGCACACATACAACATACCATCGTTTAAGAAACCCTCGTAAGTGGTTATGTTAGACGTCTTTTCAGATGATCTGAACTATACAAGAGGTCGTTGGAACCAGTCGTTGGTTGGAACTATGCAGCAGTGTTAAATACAGAGGCGTCTACATCGCGGATAGGATTTGCTGCTGCCTTGCACTTAGTTTTCGAGTGGCGCTACAGAAATTTGGAGATTACGATTCATGCGCCATATAAATTTTCGAGGAAAACAAATACTTCGAGGCAACATTTCAATAAATTTCACACCCAAAGATTTTTGTTTCACGCCACGTCGTCTCAAGTTAAAATGTGTGGGCGACAGTTACCATTCACTGTCGACCACTTTATCTGACTGTCTAGCCTACCTGAATGACCATTGGACCACAACCTTGAACGGAACTTGATCTTAATTACACTTAGTTAGACTTAGCACCAAGGCCGTAGCCAGGATTTTGTTTCGGGGGGTGTTTACTATAGTCCTTGAGCAAGCCCGCAAGTAACCGAGTCAACCGATGAAGAGGTTTGGAGGAGCGTCGTGAGCTCTTATAGCGGGTTCCGGGCGGCCTATAGTCTATAGTTAGTACTATACGATTCTAGAGCATCAATTTTGCAAAATATATGGGCCAATGGTAGTTAATGCAGCTGCTCGTTTGATCGCCCGCCTTCCTCGTTTCTCCCATATTTCGACTTTTATGAATTAACACCTTCACTGGGCTACTGGCTTTCCTTAACTGCTCGGACTCAGTTTAAAATTCTCTTTCTTACGTGTAAAACGTTTCTGGGTCAAGCTCCACGCTACCTCTGTGATCTTATCAGCTACCTCTGCTGCTCTTTTGACCATCCTGACCTTCTAGTACCGGTACCTGTCTCGGACTGCCACAGCACAGCATCGTGCCTATGCCTCTGTTGGCCCTGCAGTGCTGTGGAATGACCTTCCTGCTATAATTTGTGCTGTGATCTTATCTGGAAGTATCACTGTTTCTGCCCGTTCTCTTAAGACTTCTTTTTTCGAGGTTTCTTCGCACTGGAAGCGCCTCTGCTATACAGTTATAGGCCTACCGTGAGAGGCGCATTATAAGTCCGTAAATAGAATAGAATATATAGAATTGTATTTTAATCATCTAAACTATTGAAATATGTCACATAAAAATAAGAACTTCAAAACTAATGGCTCAGTCTTTCCAAAATGGATTCTGGTTCAGACACTGCATTTGGCAGCGTAGCCTGCTTATTCCTTCTACTGGAAAACTAAATAAAGGCTCGGGTATCCAAGGCTCTGTAATCAACTTTAACTTTAAACTGTCGTTTAAACGTCTGCATTGGGTACATTCAAATAGAGTCCTATGTCGTCGTTACTTATGGCCGCGAATTTTGAGGCAGTGGTAATTTCATTCTGTTTACTTTCAGTTTCTTGAATTACACTTGTTACAGCACTTTCATAATCTTCACTAACGTCGAGGTAACTGCGGTACATCAGCTATAGGCTAACAGCGTTCTCATGGTCAGTAGGTCCTACTAGTAGCCTACTTGCATTGGCAGTTTCGTGACTAATTATCAATGACATTACTGACATCTTCGTCAATTTCACTAGACATTCTCTGAACCCTTGTGAAAGAGGCCGACACTGTGGACTGATGGAGCTGCTTCCATCGATAGTCATACATGATTGCGTATATATACGAAGCGTGAAGATTTAATTAAACTAATATACTATAGGCCTAATATTGGCCGTGCAGTCTGCAAAATACACCTTAAATCGCCACGATTAATTTAGGAACTAGTTTTAAAGCCTGTAATTCTCTACGCGGCAACGTCATTTCAGTAAAGTTCTAAGCGTAAACATTTAGCCCAGTCTGTGAATGAATGTCAGCCTAAATAATTATATGCATTAAAGTACCGTAAAGTAATTAAGTAGCACCTATTACACAAGCGCTGTGTGAGAAGCTGCCAGCAAAGCGCTGTAGAGTGTAGAGCATCGTCATCTAAAGTTCACATGAGTGCTTTTAGTACTTATACCGTGTGTTAGTAAAATGCATTATGTCATTTTTTACATTATTTAATTTCGGGGGTGTTCAAACACCCAAAACACCCCCTAGATACGGCCTTGTAATAATAATAATAATAATAATAATAATAATAATAATAATAATAATAATAATAATAATAACAATAATAATAATAATAATAATAATAATAATAATAATAATAATAATAATAATAATAATAGGCCTAATAATAATAATAATAATAATAATAATAATAATAATAATAATAATAATAATAGGCCTAATAATAATAATAATAATAATAATAATAATACTAATTATAATAATAATAATAATAATAATAATAATAATAATAATAATAATAATAATAATAATAATAATAATAATAATAATAATAATAATAATAATAATAATAATAATAATAATAATAATAATAATAATAATAATAATAATAATAATAATAATAATAATAATAATAATAATAATAATGGTCACGTGGTCTCGTCCCCGCGCGGTCGGTTGTTTTGACGGTGGTGAGTTTTCATTGATTTTAAATGTTCTAAAGTGGTTCCTCGAACTGAATTGCAGCAAGTTTACTCGGTTTGCACTTCGTCCCGCCGACACGGCTGGAATTTTGGATTTTGAGAATTTCGTTGGAGCCATTTTGGCCAAGTTTGCACGCTTTGTCCCGATGACCTATTTTACCTGTTAGCGCTATGTCGAGGCGCACCAGCCAATCACAGGCCTCTATCGATCAACAGCCTAATGTCAACAAAGCTAGCGGTGTGTGTAGCAGGTGCTTGGCGGTAAGACAACTGCACCTCAAGGACGGAACCGTCCACCTGCACGGCCCCAGGAACAGCCCCTGCCCCGGCTCGCGACAGCCCCCGCTGTCCTCGACGTCGGTGAGTGCTGCAGGGACAGAAGAACCTCAACCTGTCGATGGAGGGGCAGTGGGGTCGGCTCAACCTGACCCCACGAACGGGGCCTACACAGCATGCGCCAGCAGTGGTTATGACCGACTACAACACCCAAGACAACAAGGCGGCAGGATACTTAAACATATCCCCAAAGGGGCCAGATTTGCTTGTTCTACAGCCCTTACTGCCATCCTGCAAGCCATCTGTGACAAACCGGAGAGAGTCGAGCCCTGGCGTCAACTGTTGTGGTTCGCCGCTAACATACTGGAGCAGCCACCGCGGGCAGGCAGGAGACGCAATCTCGCGAATATAGTCAAGAAACGATTGGACAGACAGGACTTTCATCGAACCGAGGACGCGATTGAGAAGGACAGGGACAGCGGGCGCTACAGTAAAGGATGGAACGCAAAGGACCTGCTCCTGGCGGCGGTCAATTCTAAACTCGAAGAGGGCAACATACGGGCAGCCACACGGATTCTCTGCAGCCGCGACTTCCCGGTTAGAGCAACGAACGAAACTTTTGCCTCTATGCAAGAAAAGCACCCAACGGACGGCTGGAGCGCTAACCTAGCGCTACTACCGAATGTGGCAGAGACCATTCCAATTCAGGTCACAGAGAAAGAAGTAGAAGACGCTGTCCGATCTTTTCCGACTGGATCATCTGGAGGCCCGGATGGCATGCGTCCCCAACACCTGCTGGACCTGCTGAAGAATCGCGAGTCCTCTGTGGATCTACGTCAGGCCCTGACAGGATTCGTCAACATTATGCTGAGGGGCGAATGCCCGCAAGAGGTCCGCAGCCTGATGTTCGGTGGTAGCCTCATAGCCCTCTCAAAAAAGACCGGAGGGCTCAGACCTATCGCAATTGGCTACGTGTGGAGGAGGCTTGCGGCAAAATGTGCCAACAAATATGCAATTAATAAGCTGGCGCCAGTCTTCGCGCCCCTCCAGGTTGGCATCGGCACTCCGGGTGGAGGAGAGGCCGCGGTCCACGCGGCAAGAGGTTTCGTGACTGACATGACTCAGGATAAGATCTTCGTCAAACTGGACTTCGCCAACGCCTTCAACACCATGCGCAGAGATGTGATGCTCCAGGCAGTACACGACACCATTCCCGAGCTCTACGCCTTCGTTCACCAGGCATACTCGGCGGAATCTCTTCTTCAGTTCGGTGCGTTCGAGGTCAGGTCACAAATGGGGCCACAGCAAGGAGACCCTCTGGGTCCTTTACTCTTTTGCTTGCCGTTACAGCCATACCTGCGCAATCTTGAAGCCGACTTCCGGTTAGGATTCCTTGACGACATCTCACTGGGAGGCAAAATGGAGAACATTCGACACGATCTGGCCACAATAGCGGATCTAGAACAATCACTGGGCATCCGTCTAAACCGACAAAAATGCGAGTATCTCTCGGATATCGAGTGCACGGACGACGCTCTTGCCGGCTTCCAACGAGTGGATCGAGATACTGTAACCCTGCTTGGTGCACCATTGTTCAGAGGGAAGGCCTTGGACAAAGCACTGCAGGACCACAGCAACACATTAGAGATGGCGTTGAATGATCTCACTTGTCTCCAAGCACAAGGCGCGCTCATGCTACTTCGATCCTGCTTCGGAGCGCCGAAACTTACATACCTACTACGCTCGGCCCCTTGCTGGGGTCACCCCTCTTGGAAACTATCGACACCCAGATGAGACATGGCCTTGAGAGGATCCTTAACATCGAACTAAACGACACTCAGTGGCTACAGGCCACACTGCCAATCAGGGATGGCGGCCTCGGCGTGAGACGGGTCACGATGCTGGCATCTTCAGCTTTTTTAGCGTCAGCTGCATCGACCAAGACACTCGGGGCGGCCATCCTCGACCGTGAAGAACTGATGGATGATTTCGAGAAGGAAATACAAGAATCTCGAAGATCGACGTTGCCAGTAGGCGAGGCGCCAGCTTGGAACAGACAGAAGACCTGGGACAGACCCTTGATTGATCAAGACAAGGCGACGGTGTGGTCTGCGAACATCGACCCACTAAACCGAGCAAGACTGGGAGCAGTTTCATCGCCCCACGCCGGAGACTGGCTTTCAACCGTGCCAATAGCTTCCTGCGGACTGGGTCTGAGCAACGAAGCGATCCGAGTGGCGATTGGCCTACGCCTGGGCCTCAACCTATGCGCTTCACATCAATGCCAATGTGGTCAGATTGCGGACCCTGGAGGTCACCACGGACTGGTGTGCAAGCAATCTGGAGGAAGAGCAAGCCGACACTTCGCAATGAATGATGCCATATGGAGAGCCCTTCAGAGAGCAGACATCCCCAGCTCTAAAGAACCCCCAGGGCTCCTGCGCACCGACGGAAAGAGACCGGATGGAGCGACGCTCGTACCGTGGGCAGGGGGAAAGTACATGACCTGGGACGTAACCAGCATCCATACTTGCGCAGCATCTTACATTCAAATTACGTCGACAACACCTGGGAGCGCAGCTGAACTGGCAGCCTCGCGCAAAATCACGAAATATGCAGATCTCCCCGCAACTCACAACTTCGTTCCCATTGCCCTAGAATCACTGGGCCCAATTAATAGGTCAGGACGAGAGTTCATTTCGGAACTAGGACGTCGGGTGACTGCCGCCACCGGCGATCCTTTGGAAACCAAATATCTGTTCCAGCGTTTGTCAATCTGCACGCAGCGGTATAACGCCATAGCATTCAGAGGGACTTTTATGCACAACACCGGGGACGAGGACCACGAGCCATACTAGGCGTGATTATTTAAAAAAAAAAAAAAAAAAAAAATAATAATAATAATAATAATAATAATAATAATAATAATAATAATAATAATAATAATAATAATAATAATAATAATAATAATAATAATAATAATAATAGGCATAATAATAATAATAATAATAATAATAATAATAATTATAATAATAATAATAATAATAATAATAATAATAATAATAATAATAATAATAATAATAATAATAATAATAATAATAATAATAATAATAATAATAATAATAATAATAATAATAATAATAATAATAATAATAATAATAATAATAATAATAATAATAATAATAATAATAATAATAATAATAATAATAATAATAATAATAATAATAATAATAATAATAATAATAATAATAATAATAATAATAATAACAATAATAATAATAATAATAATAATAATAATAATAATAATAATAATAATAATAATAATAATAATAATAATAATAATAATAATAATAATAATAATAATAATAATAATAATAATAATAATAATAATAATAATAATAATAATAATAATAATAATAATAATAATAATAATAATAATAATAACAACAATAATAATAATTATGATAATGAAAATAAGACTAATATTTTGTGACTTAATTGGTATACGCAATTTAAGATCTAAAGCTATCGATCCAAATTGTAACTGACAATATTATCAAGTTCTTTATAAGAACCAAAGGCTAAAAGCTAGAAGACAACGATAGGCGTCTACAGGCTACCGAACGTTTATGTAGGGTCAACGACATCAGCGATTTCTGATCTTGGAGCGACGTTGAACCGATAACGAGTGGTGACCTCTAGCGATACAGCATCATTTATTGGCTTCAAAGGTTTGCCAGAACTCATACTAGAACAGGTCAGCGATCGTTTCCAATCGATCATCGAGAATTTCGATAACATCTGATCAGTTCAGTCGCTGGTTGATGATCGATCCGTGAGTTTCGCAACAGAAGACAGTAATTCTATTAGCGATAGGGGCCTACGGACAAACATCGATCCGCAGATTGCACCAACAGTACAAAATGAGCCTTGCTATAGTTGTTCTGCTTTTGGCTGCCAGGACGTTGACTGTAGCTGCAGCCGAAGGTAGGTTAATAATATTCTTACTGCAGTAGGCCTTAAAGAGTTTGTAGAAAGTGTCATGGGCATTAGATGAGGCCCACGTGGGCGCCATACGGGTCCGTAAAGACCTGCTTGTATATGTTGATCGATGAGAGGTTGACTGAAACCAAGACCCAAAAACCTTTATAAGTTCGTCTTCGTAGGCCTATTATAGGGCCATGCGGTTTGGAAAGCTTAAAGAAGGCGCTCCATGCTTTTCGTCAATTGCTAGCTGCAATATAATATTTAGAATCAGAGACAGATTGAGCAGCTAAACACGCATTTTTGAAAACGATGGACACGGAACTCTATTTAATCGTAGCATTAGCCTATACATTAAACTCAGCACTCAATAAACATTAAAAACGTTGCCAAGCCTTAAAATTCGTTTCTTCAGCTTCAAGCTGGCTGCGCTTGCTAGCCTCCTGCTTATATAACCTGAATTCCGCGAAATCCACCGAAGTCCCAAAGTTGGCAAGGTTAAACTATCAAATCCGCCGCATTGTTTCGAATGTGTTATCTTTAAACTCAGATGCATCGAATGTCATAGAAGATCCGACATCAGAAGCTATGATGGACGACATCGAGTTCAAAGAAAAGCTATTCAGTATGGCTTACCAGATAGAAATCACACCGCATCTTAAAGCCGATTTGGACAAACATTCTAAAGGCAAAGAAATCGTGGTAGGCGTCAGTCACATCAAGCAGGCCCTACATATCATATATTTTATACTAGGCCTATATGTAATACATCAGCATATTTAAATATTATATTATATCTTATGATATGCGTAATTATGAACTGTTCATGATAGGCCTACGTTGATCTGAAGGATGCATTTCGACTTGGTTGATAAGAGGCGATCTAGCGTTTAAAGATCCGAAGCTAACGCATTCCGACCAGGATTCTCGGACTCATGAGCCCTGAACACTGTTGTTGTTGTACTTCGGCTTAACGACACTTTTTCATATGGAAGATGATTAGTGTCGGAGGCAGAAAGCAACCTCGTACTCCACGTTTATATTGCGACCGAGCCACCCGCAGTAATGATCCGAGAAATTAATCTCTGATAAACCGACCGACCAGGCATCGAACCCGGGCAGCCGGCGTGGCGACCGGGCTACCAACCCACTCGGCCACTGAGGATCTCTACCCTGAACACTGATAGTGATAGGCTATTTGAAGCTGTGAGCAAGCTGAAAGGGTGACATCGGTCGAGAGTCGAGATATCGGCCTCTGCTAGGGCGTAAACACGATCACTCCCAAGCCGCTCCCCTACTCCCTGCACCAGAGACTGCATGACCGCATACATCATTCCACAAGCGGACAATCTCACACGCAGATCGTTTATAATAAGAATGTCATACCCTGGAATAAAATGTATGTAGGCCTACACCAAAGTGCGGATATGCAATTGGTATAATAAAATTAAAAAAATATACTTACTTGCTTTACTTCCTTTAGCAAGCAACGATGGAACACGTTTCAGCCTTTCCAACTTGTATTCGCACTTATGTTGGCACCTACCTAAAAATGAAGGATGGAGGGCTGATTGAGTGCATGGATAATGGGTATATATAATTATGATGGAATGGGAGCCAAGTGAAGTGGTATAATTATGCCCAATCCATGGATGTTCAGCCATGAACAAAACCAAGAGGCTAGAGTAACTTCGCATTCAGTTGATTAATTGCAGGCACCACCGACGGAGTTCACCTGCAATGTCACCGGGTTTACCTCTCCGGAAGTGCCGACGAATGGTAAGTCAAATGAAATAATCGACTGACTTGGTATATTAGAACTCAATGCATCGACAAGGCTCAAAGAACAGCAGCTCGTACCCCTAGAACTATAGAAGGTTCTATGTCCACATATGCGCATGATTTGAGTTAATTCATCATCATCATCATCATCATCATCATCATCATCATCATCATCATCATCATCATCATCATCATCGTCATCGTCATCGTCATCGTCACCGTCACCGTCACCACACCACCACCACCACCACCACCACCACCACCACCACCACCACCATCATCATCATCAGTTCCTGACGCCAGCAAATTTGGCGGAAATGGGTACAAATAAATGATCTCCATTGACCGTGGTCATTAATTTTGTCAAATCCATTGCTCCCCTTAGTAACATCCAAGTGATGTTACTGTATGTTCTCATTTATATTATCTATCCAGTTAGTCTTGGTCTGCATTTGCTTCTGTTACCTTAACCTTGGAATCTTGCATGTAGTGCACTGTACTGGATTCGGTCAGCTGGCATTCTCTCTACATTTTAAAGCCATCGAAGTCTTCGTTGAACGACTTTCTATAGCAGAGTAATATGGATACCTAATGATAATCTTATGTCATCATTTCTTATTTTGTGCAGTTTTATAATACCTGCGATCTTCCAAATCCGACCTATTTCTGATGAGAGAATTCTTCTCTCATCCTGCTCTCGCATTGTGTAACATTCCAACCTGTATTGGAAAAGCGGTTGTAGCATCGCCACGTATATTTTTACTTGGTTTTCTTAGTTAAATTCTCTGCATCTCCATATTATGTTCATTTTTCCAAATGCTTGGGAAGTGCATCCAATTCTCGTTTGAATGTCTATTTCGTTGCTGCCTTTATAGCCCTTCTATATAGACAATGATCACTTGTTCGATAGCTTCTCCTTAGATTGTTACAGCCATTTGTGTCTCTTTGGTCTTTTCAATCACCATTTTTTTGTTTTTTATGTGTTGATCATTAGACCTAATCTTCTACTGGTTTTCGTGTAGAAATTTTGGCATCTGTTCTTCTGTGTTGTTTATGGACTACTCGGTGAGAACCGTAGAGTCTGTTTGTCGACATTTAGTAGTTGTTCGAAGTGTTCCCCTTCCTTTTAAAATTAGGCATTTAATGGTGGAAATTGAACAGTTTAACGAATTAAAAGGATAGCACTTCAAAGGATAGACTTTTGTAATAATAGAGGTCTATGCGCATGCTCGTGTATGTTTAGGCTATCGATAGTCACTGTGTTGTCGCGTGTTTTTCAGTTCATCAACTTCGACCTGGAGATATCAAAGTTCTTGCAGCCTTCGGCGACTCGATTACTGTACGTATTTCATGCACACATGCTTCGTTTGAAGTACAAAAGCACAGAACTGAAAACATAAAATGTAAATGCAATCATTTATCTAAAGCCGCCGTATGGTCTCGACCCACTCATTTCTCAATGAATTAATCGAGGGAGATCCTTGATTTGCCAGTTTGTGTGAACACCACGCCATACAGGGTACGAACCGTGCTAGTCCAAAATTCAAATGGCCTCTACTTATGGGCGTCGCTTACGAAGTGCTTCAGTCGGTGAACAATTACTAAGTCTTGATAGAACATATTAATTAACAACTTAAACAGCCATCCGCTGCAGTGTATTGAAGATTGAAGATAAAATATGGCCCACTAAAGGGCGTCCCAAATGATAAACTTATCTGCAGTTGGTTTATGATAAAGTCCGAGAGGAAGAGATAATAACTGACCATTAATCTTACGACCTTGTTGACCATCAACGCTCGTAGATATGCTGGTGCCCCATGCTCTGTTTTCGAGTGGTGTTTTCGAAGTTTTGAGCTTACAATTAACCATATCTGATGAATTGCAAGTCTACGCAAAGCAGAGAGGCTACACACAGAGATTGTGTGTGTACCATGTACATGTATAATCATTGAAGTAGGGTGGCATAAATCATGACAAGTAGGCCTAATTTCAAGAAGTATAGATATTGGTTAATTAAAGTAGTATATAGTAAGTTGAAGTGGTATGTGGTCAGTTAAGGAAACATATAGGCATTTATGGCAGGTTATAGTTGCATATGTAGTAGAAGTATCAAGGTACACGAGGGGCATAGTCTCTAGTGACCAGTGTGGTTCAGTAATTGAAATACATGTAATTGAATTACGTAATTGAATTACAAGTTCTGTAATTGCAATTGTAATTGAATTACTGTCGGGAAACCAGGGGTCGTCTCTCTTAGTTCGTCTTCTTTGCTGAGTGGTTCAAGGCTCTACCAGGATGCCGAAACCCCAGGCCTCAACAAAGGTTGTCCGGTCCGACTCTCGTGGTCTATCGAGAGGTTTGGATTGATCACCAGCGACACACTCACACACGTAGAACACCGCTTTAATAGTTCTTCTCATCGACGATTGACAGAATCACATCAACAGGCAACTGGACATCGAGAGAGAACTGCACAGCTGCTTCCTCGTCACTCCTATCATCAAGCAGGCCCTCTAGCGACAGCGTCTCGGATGGCTGGTCCGTAGATCGACGGCAGGTCCTCTTCAGACTCCACCAAGACTGCGAGGCCGATGCAAAGCTCGAGGCCGAATCTTCAGGCGGTCTTCTCCAGACTGACTATCCCATGGCCAACCCCTGCCTTATATACCTATCAGAGGTGCAGAAAACCCTGGTGCCCCCACACCTTTCCCATGCGGTGCAACTAGCACCGGTGGTGCAGTTTCTCAAAATGGCACCGGTGGTGCAGTTTCTCAAAAGAGCACCGGTGGTGCAGTTTTACCGGCCGGTGCTACCTACTCACCACAGGGTATATCTTAAATTGGCACCGGTGCAGTTTTACCAGCAAGTGCTATATGTAAACCACATGATATATCCTATAATGGCACCGGTGCAGTTTCACCAGCAATTGCTATATATAAAGCACAGGACATTTCCTAAAATGGCTCCGGTGCAGTTTGCAGCTCTCTCGGTGTCAATATCAACAGGTACCAATCAAAAATCGCACCAACACAATTATCAAACATCGGTGCCCCATAGAGTGCCGAATCAGCCAGTCTACCTATAGCAGCTCAATAGGAGGTGACTTAAAATCGCACCACGGCGCTCCATAGAGTGCCCAGCCAATTATGAATTTCGCAACAATCCCCGCCGACCAACAATACCGAAAGTCCCTTTTCGGAAACCAAGGTCGACCCAAAACTTAAAATTTGGCCAAAACCATGACTCCAAAGAAAATCTAAATGAGCTGCTACAGTTAGCAAGCAAAGATCCATATCACATCATAAAGTTCTCAACTGCTAAATAAAAGTCCATAAAAAACGACTTATGTCTCTCAGTGTCCAACTACAACGCTAAAACATTACGTTAAGCAGAATAGATTAAATGCTTCATCACTGTCCATTTCAGCGTCCAAGGCGTTTCGCCTAATATCCACTATCAATCAACGAGACTTAAGTGCAAGAGATAACTAGAGTAAAGTCTTTGCATCAAAAATCAAAGAAAACAGCAACCTGCAAAACTCAAAGCGAAAGCTCTCAAAACAAAAGTCTCTCCGCAGTCTCAAAAATTTCACGCAAAGTCTCTCGAACACACATCTAGCATCAGTCTCTCAAAGCCGAAGCCGAGTCCCTTCACAAAAATCACTATCATTCAAAAAAAAACCTTCCGACAGAGTCTCAAATCATAAGTCTTTCAGCAGCAAAAGTCTCAGGAAACGTTCTCACGCTAAAGTCTCAAAGTGAAAGTCTCGTAGCAGAGTCTCACAGACAGTCTCACAGCAAAGTCTCAAAGCAGCAAGAGTCTCAGCAAAAGTCTTGCGTCGCCGCTCTTTCAAACCGTTGCTCGAAGTGTCTGGACATTGTGTCCTGTCGATCGATCGTACAGAGTCGGTTGGCGACGTCACACACCCGAGGCTTACTGGAACCGTACGGGTCTCCGGATCACCCGACGCGGTCGAGGGTGGTTATTGAAGACCTCGCTGTGTTCTTCCGTTGGCTGATTGTCGTTGGTGTCGTCTTCCCTCGCCGACTGAAAACAATGCTTCAACTTGTCCACATGAGCGACAAAGGGAGGAGACTTTGGCGACTTCCGTAGCAAATAGTTGACCGGCCCGCATCGTTTCAAGACTTCATAAGGCCCGCAATAAAGTTTCTGCCACTTGGGGCTTCGTCCCTGGTACCTTCGCGGAGTAAAGTACCACACGGAGGTTCCTACGTCGAAAGTGGCAGGACGTACACGGAGGTCGTAATCATGTTTCCTCCGTTCTGCTGCACGACGTAATTGCTCACGTACCTCCCGATACGCTGTCTCCATCCTCTCGGCTAAGTCTTCGACATAACTTGAGTAGGTGGCGTTGCCCAATTCGAATCCCGGGGGCCGTCCATAAACAAGATCCAGAGGCATCCGATTTTCTCTTCCATACAGTAATCGGTTTGGTGAAAACCCGGTTACTTGGTGGATTGATGCCCGATACGCCGCCAAAACGTGAGGCAAAACCTCATCCCAGTCGCGCTGGTGGCTACTAATGATTTTCCCCAGCATAGCGTTTAGCGTGCGGTGGAACCTCTCAATTAGGCCGTTCCCACTAGGGTGGTAACTGGACGTCCTAACCTTGTCTACGCCTAGGAGCCTACACAACTCTTGAAACAAATGCCCCTCAAAATTCGTCCCCTGATCCGTGAGAATCTGCAATGGTGCACCGTATCTCACGATAACACTCTCAACCAACGCCTTCGCTACTGATACGGCTTCCTGGTTAGCCATCGGGATCGCTTCCACATATTTACTGAAATTGTCCATCATGGTCAAAATGTAGATGTTACCCTTCCTACTCCTTGGATGTGGTCCCGTTATGTCCAAACTCAAACGCTCCCAAGGTTCTCCACATGGCAGCGGCTGAAGTGGCCCTTGCCTGGGTGGTTTCCCTCTGCGATACTGGTTGCACTGGGGACAGCGTTGGCAAAAACGCTTCACGTCTCCCGACCAACCAACCCAGTACGCTCTCCTACGGATCTGCCATCGGGTTCGGCGCACTCCCAGGTGCCCGCCGGTTATTCCCGTGTGCGCGAGTCTCAAAAATTCCTCTTTCAAAGTCTTGGGCAACAGCAACTGCTCCACATCATCCATTCTTTTCCTGTATATAATACCGTCTCGCAAATACAAATTCTCTCGCTGGTGCCAGTACACCTTAACGGTAGCGCTCTCCGATAGCACTTCCAGCAAGTCGGGTACCGTCGCACCTTCAATCAACCACTGTTTTACGACCCTCAGGTCAGGATCCGCCTCCTGAGCTTCTAAAATAGGGTCCCTCGGACTTGACTCACTACTCAGTGGCGCTACGGTCGCTGTTCTCGTGGCCGCTACCACAGGAATCTGATTCTCTAATCCACACTGGCGACAAGGCTTTCGAGACAGAGCATCGGCATTGCCATGCCTTCTTCCTGGTCGATGAATAATTTCAAACTCATACTCGGACAACCGCTCGAGCCACCGACCTTGCTGTCCAATCGGTTCTGGAGTTTTCCACAACCACCTCAATGCAGCATGATCTGTACGCAATTCAAACTTCCTGCCCAGCAAATACTGACGATAGTACTTCACGAAGTACACAACAGCCAGCAATTCCTTTCGTGTAATACAATATTTGACCTCGGCTGTGGACAAAAGACGGCTTCCGTAGGCTATCACCTTCTCCTCTCCCTCAACTCTCTGCGACAATACAGCTCCAATTCCTATGTCAGAGGCATCACAATCTAACACATAGATCCCTTCACTCTTTGGCAGTGTTAGCACTGGTGCTGTAGTCAAAGCCACCTTAAGCCTTGAAAAAGCAGTCTGACACTCATCATCCCAAACAAATGCTCTACCCTTCTTGGTGAGAGCAAACAAGGGTGCAGCCATAGATGAAAATCCCCTAATAAACTTCCGATAATAGGAGCAGAGCCCCAAAAATGCTCGTACATCCGTCAATCGTTCCGGCACTGGCCAAGCTGTCACATCTTCCACTTTGGATGGATCTACCGCCACCCCGTCTGGAGTCATCACATGCCCCAAGAAACTGACAGTTCTCCTCAATAGCTGACATTTAGTTGGCTTCAATTTCAGATGCGCCTCTCTCAATCTCTGCAGAACCTGTTTTAACCGCTCAAGGTGTTGATCCAAGTCATTACCAAAAATAATGACATCATCCAGATACACTAAACATGTCTCAAAATTCAATCCGGATAGGGCAATATCCATCAAACGCTGGAACGTAGCCGGAGCGTTACATAAACCAAAGGGCATCACTCTCCAACGGAATATTCCTCTCCGAGTGACAAAAGCTGTCTTATCCGCATCCTTCATGTCCATCGCTACCTGGTGGTAGCCACTCCGCAAGTCCAGCGTACTGAACCAGCTCGCTCCTGACAAGGCATCTAAACATTCGTCCACCCTGGGAAGGGGGTACGAGTCCTTCTTCGTGCACTCATTTAAATGTCGATAGTCTATACAGAACCTCATCGTTCCATCTTTCTTTCGTGCCAGAACTACATTGGCAGCCCACTCACTCACTGCTGGTTCAATCACTCCATCTGCTATCATCTGGTCCATTCGCTCATCTATTGCGGCCTGGTACGCGAAGGGTTGCCTTCGTAACGGTTGCCTCACTGGCGCCGCGTCTCCTGTGTCTATTCGATGAGCGCATATCGATGTCCTGCCCAAGTCTCCTTCACTCGTGGAAAATACGTCACGATATTCCCGCAGGAGTCCCTCCAGCTTCTTCTTAGCTTCAGGCGGCACGTCCTCAGGCAACTCATTTAATAGTGCCTCTTCGAACGGCGGCTCTCGGGGACTCTCCTGCGTCTCACCACTTACTTCTATCTGGACGGGATACAAACCGCCTAACAGTTGATCCTTGTCTAGTCGGATCGGTTCCTTAGTCAAGTTGACTACTCGCACCATACTATTAGAGGCCCTCTCATCCACTAAAACGCGTGCGACATGGACACCCGGCACGACCTCTCTAACTTCTGTCATCCAAGCAGGAGCCATGGCCGACAGGTTCCCGAATAAAGTCTTAGCAGCAATGTCCTGCTGACACTTAGGAGGGATCAACACGTCCTCCGCTACTATTACTCGTCGACACCATGTGGAACCGTTACCCTTTACCAATGGTATCTTACGCCGCCCTACAAATAATGCTCCTGTGCCAAAGCCTAGCCTACATTTATGCTGTCTCAGCCAGTCCATTCCTAACATAGGCTCGACGATCTGGTCAGAGACCAAGAACGTAGTGGGAATTACAAACCCACGCCACATCTTAATTTGGACAGCCACCTCCCCAAGCACCCTAATTTCAGTACCATTAGCAGCCATCAACACGCGACTACAAGGAGTCAGTTCTAAACCCACTACAGCGGAATGCGGCACCAAACTCACCTCTGATCCGGTGTCGACCAAACAGAGTTGTGTTCCTCCGTTGATGGTTCCTCGGATGTATATGGCGTTGCTTCCTCCTTGAACGGCTGACCTCTGGCGAGTGGTGTGGTTCCTCGCGACGTTCTCTTCCTCCGATGACGGGACTCCTGGTTCGGCGGTGGTGTCTTGTCGTCGAAAGCGTCGGCCCTGGCGGCAGTTTCTGGCGAAGTGACCGGCTCTTCCACAGTTGAAGCAGGTCAAGGCTCTTCCTTGATCGCGCTGATTGTTCCCGAAGCTGGGTGCTTCGCGTCTCGGTTCCGTGTCTCGGTTGGTGCTGCTTCGTAGCTCGGCGAATTGACGATTGAAGCGTTCCTCCATGTCCCTCTGCCACTTGCGCTGACTCTCAAGTTGTGCGGCAAGGAACCGGTCCAGTTGAGACTGCGTCGGACTGTTCGTCTCCGTTCCCTGGGTCCCTCGGACGCGGTTAGGTGCTCTCCGTCGATCCTCCTGCTCGGTTGTGCGCTGGTATGCTTCCAGCCGTAACGCCGTGCGATAAGCCTCGTCCAATGTTTTTGGTTCACGCTCCCGGACTTTCAAGGATAGCTCCCGGTCGTGCATCGCCTCCAAGAATGCGTCCCGTGCGATAATCTCGGTTGTCTCGTTCGACGGTACGGGAAACGCCAACACAACCAACCGACGTATCTCGTGAAGCAGGTTGCTCAGTGTCTCATCCGTCCGCTGGCGTCGATAATGCAGTTGTGCCCTGAACGTCTCCGCTTGTCCTTCGGTGCCGTACCTCTGGCGGAGTCGACCGACTAATTCTTCGTAGGTGACGTCCTGCCTCGCACCAAAGTCCCATAATAACTGCGTGGCAGCCTTCTCCAGAGCGCAGCGCAGAAAATCCACACGGTCCGTTGACGTCCACCCATTGTGCCTGGCGCACACGTCGAATTGAGCGAGAAAGGACTCGAGTGAACCGGTGCCGTCAAACTTGCCCGGCTTCATCGGTGACTTTCTGTATCCGAAGGCGACATCCGTGCTCTCGAGGCGTCTCGGTTCCTCTGGTTGCCTCAATGGTTGTTGCGCCGGTTTCTCCACTGAATGTTCCTCCGGTTGCTTCACTACGCGTCGTACTGGACGCTCCACTGGTTGTTTCTCTGATTGGTTCACCGGCCTTTGCTCTGGTTTTTCCACCGGTCGTTCTGCTGACCGCGCCGCGTCGTCCATCTCTGCAGGCATCGGATCGTCGAAGTCAATGCCTTCGAGCAGGAACCTGGACTCCGTCGTCGTTCTCTTCGCAAACGGCGTAGAACTGCTTGGCTGACGATGCGGCGGTTCTCCCACGTCCACCAGACTGTAGTCGACGGTTGATTGCTCGTCTGTCATTCTCGGAACTTCCGTTGGCGGTTGTCGACTCGTGACGCTGAAACCTGCTTACCAACCCCACTTCTGGTACCAGTTTGTCGGGAAACCAGGGGTCGTCTCTCTTAGTTCGTCTTCTTTGCTGAGTGGTTCAAGGCTCTACCAGGATGCCGAAACCCCAGGCCTCAACAAAGGTTGTCCGGTCCGACTCTCGTGGTCTATCGAGAGGTTTGGATTGATCACCAGCGACACACTCACACACGTAGAACACCGCTTTAATAGTTCTTCTCATCGACGATTGACAGAATCACATCAACAGGCAACTTGACATCGAGAGAGAACTGCACAGCTGCTTCCTCGTCACTCCTATCATCAAGCAGGCCCTCTAGCGACAGCGTCTCGGATGGCTGGTCCGTAGATCGACGGCAGGTCCTCTTCAGACTCCACCAAGACTGCGAGGCCGATGCAAAGCTCGAGGCCGAATCTTCAGGCGGTCTTCTCCAGACTGACTATCCCATGGCCAACCCCTGCCTTATATACCTATCAGAGGTGCAGAAAACCCTGGTGCCCCCACACCTTTTCCATGGGGTGCAACTAGAAATGGCACCGGTGCAATATCTCAAAAGTTTCTCAAAAGAGCACCGGTGGTGCAGTTTCTCAAAAGAGCACCGGTGGTGCAGTTTTACCGGCCGGTGCTACCTACTCACCACAGGGTATATCTTAAATTGGCACCGGTGCAGTTTTACCAGCAAGTGCTATATGTAAACCACATGATATATCCTATAATGGCACCGGTGCAGTTTCACCAGCAATTGCTATATATAAAGCACAGGACATTTCCTAAAATGGCTCCGGTGCAGTTTGCAGCTCTCTCGGTGTCAATATCAACAGGTATAGATCAAAAATCGCACCAACACAATTATCAAACATCGGCGCCCCATAGAGTGCCGAATCAACTAGTCTAACCGTAGCAGCTCAATAGGAAGTGACTTAAAATTAATACTACAGCGCTCCATAGAGTGCCCAGCCAAATTCAATTACATTTACAAGCATGTAATTGCAATTATAATTGAATTACATTTGCAACACTGCTAGTGACTATATATAGCGTGCTGGACTGTCGACCAAAGGGTTCAAATTCCTTTGCGGATATGAAGATATTCCAAGATGTGTGTTCCATTACCACCTAAAATTTCCTCCGTCACTTCTTCATCGTCCTGCTCATCTTCCTCCTCCTGCTACTTCTCATCGTCCTCCGCTTCCTCCTCCTGCACCTCCTCTTCCTTTTCCTTCTCCTCGTCAATTCCTGGCGTTGGTGCGAAAGAATGACCTGCGTTGTTACGGTCTTTCATCTTTTCACGATTAGTTCGGTTTATTATGTCGTTCTTTATGTTATCTATCGATACAATTATTGCCTAGTTGGCTGTAAAGCGATTACAAACCCTTAATATATTAAAGCTAAGAAGTCTCAATATACAGCAAGACCATATACTCACATAGAAATTTGACCTCGATGTGCCAGCTGTAGGCCTATATGATAGGCGATGACATACACCACATGGACCCACAGGTAGTACGAGCCGCGAGTATATAATGTGAGAATACAGTTTACCGGCCTAGCACATGCATTCCATTTCGTACCAAGGAAATGTTCGCAACCCTGGCGCTACGGCATTCGAAACGTAATAACCAGGGCATGTGCTGGAAATCTCAAGATAACCTGTGTGCGCTTCGTATTCCAGGCGGGCAATGGCTTAGGCGCACAGACACTTCTACAAGTCGCTATTGAGAATCGAGGAGAATCATTCAGGTGAGTCGTTTTATTCCACGAAGCGGATCTGAAGACACATCGAGCATACTATTACTATGGTACTTGATTATTGTCTCCAGAGTCTGAGACAGTTACGGTCTGTTAATTCATTCATTGTTTGACTTTTTGACATAATTTTGAGTCTGCAGAAATGAATTAGTAGAGATTTAGATCGAAGCAGTGAGCAAAGTGAGTGAATATCGGTGTTATTCGTTGATGTCAGTATACTATATCTTGGAATTTCCACCTGCTAAACCCACCATCCATCATCGTCAATCGTCCACAATCATCTGTCTCAGGCTCCTCTGTCTTTCACCCCTCGGGCTTTCCACTCAAAACTGAAGTCTCACCGCTTCAAGAATTCATACCCTGACTCCTCTGATCCTCCACCTTCCAATTCTAGACCTTAACGACCCCCACCGTAACAGTTACTCTGCCCCTTACCCGCTGGCAACCGAACTAGTACCTCCTTCGGATCAACCCTTTGGCCCCCTCCCCACTGTCTCGACGTAGCGCTCGTGTATAAGCTGGTGCCCTGCGCTTGGCTTTCGAGTGGCGCCATAGAAGTTTTGAGATTACGATTTTGATTACGATTAATGAGTAGTACGTGTAATATTCGATCTTTTACAGCATCGGTGGTGACGAGAGCCTCGAAGGCGGTGTCCTTACGCTGCCCAGTACGTAGCCTATATACGCATGTCGCTTGTTGGCTTTGATTCTGACACATAAATTTACATACCGTACGCATACATGCATACGTAGTTAAATAATGCACTTATATGCACGAATACATACTTACATGAATACACACATACACCCGTCAGTTTTAGACACGAGATCAATTCAAC
>JACEVL010000918.1:0-162500 GCA_020284085.1 Aporrectodea caliginosa
CTTCGCAACACGAGAAGCGTGCGAACTGCCCTACCTGGGTGAGAGGCAATTTCCGCGACAAGAACCGCACTCCGGTCTACAAGCATCGCGGGACAAATACAAACAGGGATACATAATTCTTTCTAAAAATGCTTTCCTCATATTATTGCCGATAAGAGTCAAGAATCTCAAGACCCTGTCATGAGACCGTACGTGGGCGAAGGGCATGGGTATACTTATATATAGTTGAATTCTTTGGCGCACGGGAGCAACTTATGTAAAACATGCTCCGGGTTGTTTAGAACAGCTGTGAAGAGACCAGTATCAGCCTTGTGACAGAGAAGGTTCAAAGGTTGGACTGTGAACGGGGACGTACCCCCGCTGGCTCATCCTACTTATGATGGATTGAAGCCTGTTTTTATCTTGCTGACGAGCAAAACCCCACCATGCTGCATGGGCTAGCATACAGCAGGCGTGCCACAGTCGTGGCGAGAGCCACATCAAAACGGTTTGTGCCCTTGAGACTATAGCAAGTGTTCAAATACAATACAATACAATACATGAGCAGCTAAAATGCGCAATACATACATGTACTGTCTCAGTCTGTTTGGCTTTGCAACATATCTGAACTATATGCGCTTTAAAATTAAGGGTTTCCGTACCAGTACTAAGCCTTTCTATGCATCTCGAAAAGCGTTTTACGGCCATTAGAGTTTATTTCGGAGATATTCGTTTACATTACATTTACAAAGCACTAATGTTAACACAAAAACAGGAATTATCAAAATAAGCATTGCTAACATTGAAGAATGTTAGCGACAAAAATCTACCAACATAAGCGTTTTAGTTTCTCGGAATTTTTTTGTTTAATCATCAGTTTAATGACATCTCATGACAACATCGGCCGCTGACGTCATATCAAACATTGTACATTGGCAATATTACAATATTTTCATGATTATTGAAATGATTGAAATTACGCAAAATCGTCTTTGTGTTAGAGAAGATTTTAAAATAAGCCTAGGTAGATCTCGTATTCCTTGATTCAATTTGCATTATTTGGAAAAATTACATTACAGTAGATTACACCCACATAGCAACAACGTTGGCACAAAACGATATAACATATTTTTAAAAATTGCTAACACTAAAAAATGTCAGCGTTAAAAATTGATTACATTCAAAGAACTATGTCATTAGACACTTCCGCAAGTGACATCTTATCTTGAATTTACAATCATTTTCAAGGTGTTTAACTGGATACCGGTAATCTTCGCACTTTATAACATTTTTGAGCACATACATGCATATATGGGAATTGAAATTTTCGTTAATAATTCGTAATATTTTTATAATCGAAATGATCGAATTCACCCGGAAATTTATTACAAACTCACTAGCTTGTAGGCCTATATTTATTGCAATGGCGTCGACATCTGGCGAATAGGACAATCACTGACTTGATATTTTGGAGGCTCATACAAATTTTCTGAAATCTTGATAGGCTACTTTGACCATTAGATCAAGAAGAACATTTCCAGTATATTATCTAAGAACGCCTAAGTAAGTTATTAAGTAAGTAAGTATATATATTCTTTATTAAACTGGATGCAGAAGAACCGCATTCCGGTCTACAAACATCATAGGACAAATACAAGCAGGAATACAGCATTCATTCTAAAAATGCTTTCCTCATAATTATTATTGCCGATAAGAGTCAAGAGTCTCAAGACCCTGCCATGAGACCGTGGGCGAAGGGCATGGGTATACTTATATACTTGATTTCTTTGGTGCCCGGGGCAACTTATGTACAACATCCTCCGGGTTGTTTAGAACAGGCTGAACAGCTGTTAGGAGACCAGTATCAGCCTTGTGACAGAGAAGGGTCAAAGGTTGGACTGTGAACGGGGACGTACCCCCGTTGGATCATCCTACTTATGATGGATTGAAGCCTGTTTTTATCTTGCTGACGAGCAAAACCCCGCCATGCTGCATGGGCTAGCATACAGCAGGTGTGCCACAGTCGTGACGCTAGCCACACCGAAAAGGTTTGTGCCCATGAGGCCATGATCAGCTAAAATGCGCAGTGCATACATGGACTGTCTCAGTCTATTTGGCTTTGCAACATATCTGAACTATATACGCTTCAAAATTAAGGGTTTCCGTACTAAGCCTTTCTATGTATCTCGACAAGCGTTTTACGGCCATCAGAACTTATTTCGGAGACTTGCATTTACATTACATCTACAAATCACTAATGTTAACAAAAACAGCAATTATCAAATAAGCATTGCTAACATTCAAGAATGTTAGCGACAAAAATCTACCAACATAAGCGTTTTAGTTTCTCGGAAATCGGAGACGAGATGACTGTTTATATACACCTGTTGAATTCCATTTTCAAGGTGTTTAACTGGATGCTGGTAGCTTTAATACTTTATCCCATTTTTAAAAAACACATGCTTGCATAAATAAGAATTAAATTTACTTAAATAATTAGTAATATTTTTACAATCGAAAGGATCTAAATCACGCGGAATTTTATTATATTAAGAAAGTTTGAAATTATTTGTTTATTTTTCTGTCGACACCTTGCGAATATATTTATGGGTTTTTAACACCTATACAATACAATACAATGCAACAGCATTTGATATCGCCCTTCTTCCAAAGGGGGACCATAGCTCAGAAGTGCACACGCCTCGTCGGCGCAGCGCAAGGACTTGCTCACGGTCCCTACCAGTGCGACACTCTCCATTTTCTGAAATCCCCAAATCCCAAGATTGGACAAAAGTGTACCAAAATATTCCAAGTTACTGAAAAGGAGAAAGTTGTGATGAAATATGAAAATGCGTTTACACAACTTTTCACAAGTATTTGGAAAAATGCCTAAATAAGAACTTGCAAAGAAAAAAAACCCAGAGAATAAACTGTTATATTGAATTAACAAAGTACAATGTTTACAAGTAGGCTAACAATAATTTTTTATAAAGGCTTAGTCTATCAGACACTGAACGAGTTTTTCTAATCTGATTCGCTGCCACTGTTGAAAAGTACGGTAAAAACTAGTCTGTATGTCTTAGGAAAAATCCAAAGATTGCTATGCAAAATCCCCAGATCCCAGTGTGATTTTCCTTACAGATTTTATTTTAGTTATAGTTACAGTTATAGTTAATGATTTTTATTTTAGTTATAGTTATAGTTATAGTTAGTATTATTTTTAGTTATAGTTATAGTTATAGTTAATGGATTTTTATTTTAGCTAATTTTAGTTACTACTTAGTTACAATAATTAAGTCTATAAGCAAAATTGTGCGTATTAATACGCTGTTTCACAATTTACTCAGAGCTATGAAAACCTTTGAAGCATGGGTACATTCAGCTTCATGAATACACGAGTTTCCAAAGTAACTGACAAATTTCACAATAAAAATATCGCATTTTTCGTTCTCATTTATGTCGAATCGTCCATATTGCACTTCCTATTTTTATTTTTTGTATTAACGAAAATAAAGATGAATTTTCGTTAGTGTTATTTTCGTTATAGTTATAGTTATAGTTAATGATATTTTTTAGTTATAGTTATAGTTATCGTTAACGAAATCATTTTATTTTCGTTAACGAACATTTTCGTTATCGTTATCGTTAACGAAAATCACACTGCCAGATCCCAAGTCGAACCCCCAAATCCCTAGATCTTGGGACAAATCCCAAGAGGTGGTCACACTGTAACCGCCCCGGACGCGGATCGAACCCGTTCTCTCCGCGTTACAGTTCAACCACTCTAACCAGTCGGCCACCGTGACACAACTAATAACGCACAGTTATCAGAAAAAGTTCTAAATTTTAAAGTAGGCCTATTGTGCAATTTTCGGGATCGTTCAAGGACAGAAAATTGAGTAAAATTTGCGAAACTATCGAATGAAATTTTAATCGTATAATCTCGAGATTTCTTCAATGCTTAATTAAAGAAAGTAAAAAAGGTTGGAACACAATCATCTTATTCGCAGTCGCTAAGTCAAAACAGTTGCGTTTGGAGGAGGAGGACAGAGGACGAAGAGGACGAGGACAAAAAGAGGGACAGGAGGAGGACGAAGAAGAGGACGAGGACGAAGAGAAGAAGGTGGAGGGGAGGAGGAGGACGAAGAAGGGAAACGAGAACGAAAAGAGACGACGTAGGAGGAGGAGGAGGAGGAGGAGGAGGAGGGGAAGAGGAGAAAAGGAGGAGGAGGAGGAAGAGGAGGAGGAGAAGGGGAAGAGGAGAAGGAGGAGGAGGAAGAGGAGGAGGGGAAGAGGAGGAGGGAGGAGGAGGGGAAGAGGAGAAGGAGGAGGAGGAGGAAGAGGAGGGAGGAGAAGGGGAAGAGGGAGAAGAAGGAGGAGGAGGAGGAGGAAGAGGAGGGAGGAGGAGGGGAAGAGGAGAAGGAGGAGGAGGAGGAAGAGGAGGAGGAGGAGGGAAGAGGAGGAGGAGGGAGGAGGAGGACAGAATTAGACTTGACGAGGAGGAGTGGAGGAGGAGGAGGACTTTGCATTTCTTAATTTTTGGCGAAAATTCGGTTTATAGGGAAAATGGAAGGACTTCCAAAATGCTTTTTTGATATCGACATCGGTGGCGCGCCTGCTGGCCGGATCGTCATGGAGGTGAAACGGTGTTTTTAGAAGATATCTGTAACTTTAAGTTTGACTAAGCGTAGTGCTTCTGCGGCGGAAGATTCCGCCACGCAACGCATGAAGATTTATCTTTTGACTAAATGCACAGTCACGTAATAAAAGCATTAGAGTCGACGGCATTATTTTGAATCAAGAAACGAAATGCTGCAAATTGCACGCAGCCTGTATTAGTGAGGCCACGGAATTGTCAGACTGACAAGTCGTAGGTGTCTAATTTGTAATAGGGATCCGAATTTGTATGAGTTTGGGCGAAACGAATCAGAATGCCTGACGTGTTGGCAAAATGTTTTCAAGCTCCACAAAGTGTGAACTTTGTGAAGTAAGAGTGAGCGCAGTCTAGAACTGCGTTATCACTCCATTTTCAGAAAATCCAAGATCTTGCCACAAAAATCCCGAGATTGGCCAAAGGTTTACTAAAAAATCCCAAGTAACTGAAAGTCTGAAAAGTAAAATGTTGCGTTGACATATGAAATATATTTTAACAATTACAATTAAATATATAAAAAAATGCCAAACTGAGAACTGGCAATGAAAAACCGCAGCATAACATTGAATTAACAAATTACAATGTTTACAAGTTACAATAATAATAAACGACTTTCAGACAAAGCCACTGAGTGAGTGTTTTCTAATCTGATTGACTGTTACTGTTGGAAAGTCCGGTAAAACCTAAGGCAGACCTTAGTAAAAAACCAGATTGTTATGCAAAATCCCCAAATCCAAGTCGATCCCAAAATCTGAAATTCTTGGAAGAATCCCAAGGAGTGGTTACACTGGTTTAGAACATAGCATTTCAGGCTGTACAAAAGTGATCACTTCATTTTATGAGTGGTTGATGTCGTTTTAAATGTAGGCCCTAATTTGATCTGTTGTGATTTTATATATATTGTTCATTTGTTTTTATTTCAGCTGAGGTCTGACGTAGTTCCAAAAACCGTCGGTAAGTCTTCAGTAAAAACTGCCTATATTTAACTAGTTCACCTGACCTGATGATGCCTGTTACCATTTACTTTACGTTGCTAAATATTACTCTATATCCAATCATCTCTTTATTATGTTACCTTACTCAACCCAACTTTGCTGTTCTAAACCTTGTCATGCATTATGAAAGTCGTTAACTGACATTGATCGGATTGTGTAAATTGCAGAACTTTAAGTTGACCAAGGTAAATGAGACTTTGGACAGGGAGATGGTTGAATGGTAACACGCTGGCATAAAGATGGATGCGGGTTCGATATCCACTAGTCCCATATGGTTGACTCGGCCTTCAAGTCCCTAGGAGGCGACTGTACAATGAGCAGTAGGATAGATGTGTGCCTAGCTTACACAAAGTCTGTTCAAAATTACACAGCATGGTGACAAAGGCCTCGTGAGCTAACAACCTCCCTGAGAAATCTCTATGGAAGAGGCATTATATAAATCTTATTACAATTACAGCTTACCTAGGTCGTTAGAGTCCAGTCAGCCGACTCGAAGCCACAACCATTGGATTGCGAACAACACTTGAACACTAATTAAACTACCGAGTCACCTTGTTAACTCTCACCACGCAATGTTTTACTTAACAAGCATAATAATTATTATTCAACAAATTTCTTTGTAAATACGATAATCTGCATTTCTTTTCGGTAAACGCAAGTTTTGTTGCAGAGAATTTCCGTGCGCTGTGCACCGGTGAGAAAGGTTTCGGCTACAAAGGGAGCGCCTTCCATCGTATCATTCCGAAGTTCATGTGCCAAGGAGGAGACTTCACTCGCGGTGATGGAACCGGCGGAAAGAGCATCTACGGGGAAAAGTTCGAGGATGAGAATTT
Organism: Aporrectodea caliginosa; assembly: GCA_020284085.1. Classification (NCBI taxonomy): domain Eukaryota; kingdom Metazoa; phylum Annelida; class Clitellata; order Crassiclitellata; family Lumbricidae; genus Aporrectodea; species Aporrectodea caliginosa. The sequence goes on from JACEVL010000918.1 coordinate 6,462, forward strand.
CACCCTCAAGCACACCGGACCGGGTAGGCTGACCAGTCCTGGTTATATTGCATGCATGCAGAGGTGGGCATACTTAGTTAAATTGCTAATCGATTAGAATTAGAATTAGTTGCTGAAATAAGTGAAATTTGCTAATCAATAGAATTAGAATTAAAAGATTTTGTAGCTAATCGATTAGCTGTTTGTCTAAAAATGTAATCAATTAGCTAATATGTTAAATTGCTAATCAATTAGATAAATTGCTAATCAATTAGAATTAGAATGAGCAAAATCTTGTAAGTTGTAGCTAATTGATTAGAATTAGCTGTTTGTCTAGTCAATTGGCTAATCGATTAGAATCTAATCAGTTTCCCATCTCTGGTGCAGTTGCCAAGTGATTAGCGTACTGGACTGACAACCCTGGGTTTAGGATTCAAATCTCCCCATGCAAGAAAGATAAATATTCCAAGATTCATTGCATGTTGTTAGTTTTTGCATATAAACCATAGTTGCAGTATCTGCATATTTAATACCATTTTATTTAAAACTTATTTTTGCTTGATTTTATTTAATTTTGCTTTGGTTTTGTATGATAACCTTTTTATGGTTTCATTACATTTTTCAGAATTTTTATGTTATTTTTAACCTGTGTTTAATTTAATTTGTTAAATGCAGGAATTATGTCCATGGCAAATGCTGGCAAAAACACCAATGGCTCTCAGTTTTTCATCTGTACTGCCAAGACTAAATGGTAAGTCTCACTTGAAAGGCACTACACAAATTGGTGATTAGTTTTTCTGTTGTCAGCCCTTCCTGCTGGAACAAGCTGCCTAACACCCGCAACATGGACTCCTCGGGCCTCTTTCCACAAGCTCTTGAAGACCATTCTGTTCAACCATGGTTTCATTGTGTTCAATCAGAAATGCCTCTGATAAGTTTCTCATGAAGTGGCATGATATAAATTCAAATGATTACAATTACAAGAGGTCACACCTTTGTTAACCTAAAGACTCTTATTTAGCTGTTGTTGGACTTGGAGCACTTCTGAGTAGATTTACCTTGAAGGGGAACTGTATAAAAACTCCTTAATAATACTATACAGGTTCGAGTTTGTAAATAAGATTACAATTACGAAATTACGAAGACCCAGTGCCAAATAGGACCTACCCACAAAAGAATGTGGACACAATAGTTCAGGTTCAGACTTTCTGCCATTTATGATGCACTTTTCCCCATACAGTGGGCCATTGGGCCTTTTTGGTTGCTGGCCCACATAACCATGCAACAGAACAGCAGAACAATGATGGCACTGAGCAATTGTGCACGAGTTTTACTTGCTCAATGTCCCTACACAGTAACTGCATCGGGTGAGGCTCGAACCCGTACTCTCTGCGTTACCGGCCGAGCACTCTAACCAATCGGCCACCGTGTCACACGTGTAAAAATGCATGTATGAAACATTATGTATTGAAACACGAGTTTGCAATGTTTTCTGTTCGTTCGTAGGCTTGATGACAAGCACGTTGTGTTTGGATCCATTGTCCAAGGAATGGATGTCGTTAAGAAGATGGAGAACCTCGGCTCGGAATCTGGAAAGAGCTCAAAGAAGGTGACCATCTCCAACTCTGGCCAACTTAACTGAAAGACTTCTGTACTTAATCTCGGTTGCCGAACTGTCAAACTCTTTTCACGGTTTCCGAAGCTTAGATAAGTGCTGTTAATCGACGTTTCTTCCACCTTGTTAAGACTGTTCCAAGCATGGATGGACTGAGCAGCCAAATGCTCTCCTTTAAGTCGAGTGTTGGGACTAGACACTCCAGTCCTCACTGGTCTGTCCCAGACAGTCCAATCACTTATGGTACATTTACCCGACATGGTTTCCCTGATGCATTACATTTTGATGGCTTGTCTGGTGAATTGTGATTTTCAACTATGTATGCATGTTTGAAGAAATTTGATATTAATTGACAAATTAATTAAATTAAAAATTAATTTAAAATTTTTAAATTAATTAAAATTAATAGCGCATTTAAGTACCTGAAAAGTGCTGACTCAAAACAATTGGTTGAGTTGCCTTATTGTATTGTGACAATTTGCTGTGGGAGTCGGTAGATTAGGCATCTACAGCGACCATGAGTAATACTTCATGTCATTATTCATTGACTGATGCCAGTGCTAGATTGTAGTGCTATACAAGTATTAAGAAAATAGCACTAATGATAATAGGGAAATGAAAAACACTAATGTATCATATCAGTTAGTTAGTATTTGCTGACTTGTTACAATGAGTTTGAACAGTCTGGTGTGAAACTTCAGTTACTGTATTTAGAAGCCTTCACATGCCAAGTGAAGGTAACCAACTTTCTTCTTCACACTATGCAAGAAAAAATTCAGTTTGTTTGCTATTGTTGTCTGTGTTCTTCAGTCATTGGATCCCTTCAACCTGCAAACACGTCTCCAGGAATCATGAAGAGTTTTACAGTATCATTCATTGTCTGGTGAAAGTGTAGTTGTTTTCGTGCTGGACTATCAGTCGCAAGGTTAGGGTTCAAATCCCTGCCAGGACAGAAATTTTATTTGAGATTTCTGCACCCCAAGCCAACTCGACTATAATAACACTGACTGTACACTGTCGGTGGGAAGATGAGACGGCGAGGCAGAGAACTGGCCACCCACCCCAATATGCTGAGGCTAAGAAAATGAAGGCGCTAACACTTCATACCCATGGCTGCCTCAGGGCTAGTTTAAGGGACAGTAATGACAAGATGACACCTGAAAATTAAAAGGACTCGGTTTGCAGCAACATCCAAGCAGTTTGAAAACTGTCCAGAACAGCTTCTGGAAAATGTAAAGGCAAATCTCAAGAATTTTACCATGCCATTCAAAGGACCATCTGGCAGAATAGCAGAAAGTACTATTAATAATTATTATTATTATTATAATTTTATTAAGCACCACTATCAAATGACCGAGCATCAATCGATGGCACCAGTGAGCAATTGTGAGTGAAGGAATTACACGAGGTCCCTACACAGTAACCGTCTCGGGGCAGTCTTGAACCCGTACACTGTGTTACATGATGAGCGCCCTAATCAATCGGCCACTATGTCCCACTGTGTCCTAGCATTTCTAGCCACACATGTGTCTCTAATTAACACTCGTAAGTTTAACACTTTCACAACGACAGTGTACAAAAGTGACTGGGAAACCAATGCAGCTCATCATTAAAGTGTTAAACTCAGAAATACAGCATCTTGGCTAAATTTCCTAATATCACTGCAAAGTGGTTTTAATAAACCTCAAATTGGTCAAATTTTCAAACTGGTATTTTTAAAATTGTACATCATTAGGTAGTGCTTGAATAAATAACAAATCCAATTTTTACATAGTTTTTTCAAAATGGCAAGTAAAGAAATATGACGACTGAAACTCAAACTACCACAAAAACCTGCTGCTTCACACTGTTTTATACTAAATTTTCAACTCGACATTTAGAAAACCAGCTCAAGTTCAACTTCAAATGAGGATGTAATACTAGACAGCCTACATTTACCATCTAACAAGACAACAGAACTATACAAACGATAATAATTATACAGCAATTGAGTTGATAAACTTTTTTACAATAGTCCTGAACCTAACAGAACAGCATTCTGACGTTGATTTTACGCCTATTAGAACAAGATTCTAAAGTTTGTCTAAGTTCTAATTCGGACAACTAACATCGTCTAATATTACAAACACATCCTGCACAGTTTTGTGATCCGAATTTTACAGCTAGTTGAAGAAATAGAGACAACTCAATAACTCACAGATGGAGGGTTGCAAGTTCGAATCCACCTCAAAAGCCAGTGGACCCTGGGCAAGTCCTTCACTCGCAATTGCTCATGCGCTTGGGCGTGAAACTCCGATTCAGCGTCCGCGAGTAGTCGGGAGCGCCTCTGAATGGGAAATCTGGTAGGGGCGCTATAACAAGTGTTCAAATACAATACAATACAATACAATACAATACAATCGATGAGCATTTGGACACCTGCTGAATGTAGTGGACCATCTCTGCATGTGTACCCTTATAACAAGAGCTGTGTGTCCCTTCAGAAAAACTCTCAAGAGTCCCAAGCTCTTTTCTGTTGTAGGTTAATCATTAATATCTGGCTCGGTCATCTAGCTCTGCAGAATCAACGGCTTTCAATCTGTAACATGCAGAGATGCTTTTGGTCACCATAAAGAATTGGAAAAACAACATTAATAATATTAACACAATATCAAACAATAACAACATTATTACTCCAAAAACTATCGTAACCTTGTTCCAGAGGTAAAACCGTAAAACTATGAAAGATTCAAACAATTCGAACAGCGATTTCCAGTTTACACAAACGGGAGAACAGATAATTTATGTTGATCTGAACTTCCGCGGGTGCCTGCTACCGGATCTTCTTCAGCTACTTCGACACCTGTCGGTATTGGATCCTTCGGCGGCAGTTTATTAAACACTAACTTAGTGTTGATTTATACCAGTGGTTAAATTGCTCATCCAGGGGTGCCGGGTCTCCAAGTCTTTACAAATTTAAACCTTAAGCCTAACTGTCGAATGTATAACCGATATATTTATGTGTATATGTATGTACGTATACTCGTATAGGCTAGTAGTTATCAATAGGCTACTTATCATTTTTATGCCGTTTTCGAATGTAGAAAGACACGAATAAAATATAAAATGCGTGAAACAAGGCACACCAGCGATTATTGTCAGCAAAAACATTAACTTAAAAGTACTAAACATTATTTAACTTGGCTTTGATCGACACGTAAAATTAATGCAAAAACATACAAAACACTTGACAACAAAAACCTAAAATTAATATGCGGAATGCACGCATACTTTCACATTTTTAAAGCTCCGTAAATAGGCCTAAAAATTGACCAAAGCAGTCTGATTTACATACTTAGATCTGATTTATACACTTAGATAGATGTTGTGCATCAATCCATTTACAATTACAAATAATTATAAGCCTAGTGAAAAGCTGAAAATTAAACAAGAGCCGCAGTATGGCCATTCTGTCAATGACACAACATGCCAACTTAGAAACATTTCCATACTGCCCTGCCTGCGTAGCCTACTTTTGTGGCTTCGCATTTTTTGGGTGCTTTGCACCTGGCTAAATCTGCTGCAGCATGACGACCCTTAGCAATCCATGACTGCATGTACGTGAACGACGGGGGATTTCACTCATGCAAAGGCGGCCCAACAATGGAAATGAAAAGAAGAGAGGAAATAATGTTCTACACTTAACCATGACCTTAGTGGTGTGCAAATTAAGTTCATTTTGAGATTTTCACACCGATTCCAGCTAAGTCTTCCGCAAGTGAGTCATTAATGAAGAAAACAACTGTGACATCCTTGTACACTGAGTGGAAATCGGAAACACGATACCAGCGGGCGGCGATTATAATACATTAATTTGAACTCAGGCAGACAGGCAGACATACAGAGAGGAGGGAGGGAGAGGGAGAGCGGTCGACTTAAATAAACACGCAGGCTAAGACGTTTTCTATGATGCTAGTGAATATTGAAACGCAATGTGAGGCTGACGAATAGGTTAATTTGATTTTGGGTGGAGGGTCTCCTTTCTTAGGTGACGGATCTCATAATTCGGGTGGCGGGTCTCACAATGCAGGTGGCGGATCTCAGGTCAGAGGTGCCGGGTCTGAAATCCGAGGTGCCGGATCTCAGACCCGGCAAAACCCGGCTGAATTTAACCACTGATTTATACTATTGCGCGTTTTAGTTAAGTTTTAAATCAATGGCACGAAGTTTGAATTTCGATCACATCGTGTCTAAGGTGTCATTCTATGTTAATTTAAAATTCATTTATTACTAAAATGTTGGCAAAAGCGTTACGTAACGTTCAGCTCGACGCACCCACCCACCCTCGTAACGTTTCGTAACGGTCTCAATGACCCCACCCACCCACCCTGGAGCGTTACGTAATTATGCAATGACCCCTAACAACATTATTACTCCAAAAACTATCATAATCATGAGCTCTGCATATCTACAGCATCAAATCACTGTACATCGAGAAATTGGCTTGGAACAAAATAGAATATGAGCAGAATTGGTCAGATTCGGTTTCAAGTCAATTTCTAAATGAAGGTTGACACCAATTCCGGAATGTCTAGGAGGAAGTCGCTGAGAAATGGCCAAAAATCAACAATGGAAGTATAATAACAAGACAAATGAAAATAATCCAGAGCATTCAAAAACAATGAAGCACGTATATGAAACCCGTTCCAGATCTGATGTAAAAAGTTAGTCAATAACTCACAGCAGAATTTACAGAGCTTGCAGATGCCACCAGTCCCTAAGCCTGGTTCTTAAGTTCAGTTCTATGATTTTCGAATGTAGATATTAAAGTTCATTTCACGTCAAATGTGCCATTAAAAAATCACAGCCATTTTTCTGATCTACCGATTCTCTCCTTTCTCCCATCAGTTCGTGCCCCTTCAGAGCACTTGTATGGTATCTCTCCAAGACATCTACTCAGAGGTGCTCAAAGCCCAGTACCGGTGAAAGAATAGTTTTCAAGTGCTGAAGAATCATGCATGCAGCATTCCTGGCTAAAATAGTGTGCAGATCTAAAAGGGTGTTCCATCTTGGAAACACAAGCAGTACCATCATCCAAACCGCAAACAGTCCTTTGATAAAAACTATCGAAAAGAACTCAGGAATGTCTTCTATCAAGTTTCATTTCTCCACACGAAAGGTCGAAATCGTACAATCTACGCTGACAACTTACACGACTAACTCTCTGACAACTAAACAGTGATGACGATGACAGCAACGGCGGCTTTCCAACAACCAAAAGACTTAGGACTTCGATCCGCGCGGGACTGCAGAAGCTCGGGCCGGGGAACGGCACGGGCCGTTGGCGACATTGCCCGACGAGGAACATGTGGGTTGGGGCTTTGCAGCCGGGCGTTTGGCCGACAAGCAGAGCTCCTTCATCTGAAGGAAGCTCGATTCCAGCGTCGAGGCGAAGTGGCTCGAAACGGTTCCTTCGCACGATTTGAAGGACGAAATGCAGACAAGGATGTAGTTGGAATGCGGATTGTAGCAGGCTCCGTAGCCATCTGGAACGACCGGACCGTAGCACATGAATGCGTCCATTGTTGTTGGAACCTAAACAATGCAAACAATTATCATTGTACGTATACATTGTAATTGTAATTAAACATTAATATAGCACGAATTCAAGAGCCAACAGTGTGACGTGACTGGCTGGACAAGATATGGACATTGGACAAGCGTTAGACACGCCCACTTGACCGACGGACAGACAGACTCAGACGGACGACTAATCACTTGCTCCCGAGACGCAGAGAAGCCCAGACTCGAGATAGAATACGCTGTAACTCTTTATAATAAATACTGATATATACGTAGAATAAATCAAGTGTTATATTACGTAATGAGACCAACATCATTACGTTACATGGTGTCAGACTGAAGAACTACGCTCACACGTGAAAAGAATTACATATTATAGAGTTAAGCGATTCGAGTGTTAGGCTAACAACGATGGCGTCATTGTCCAACATCCCGTTTCCCTCGCAGTTGAAGATGACTGGAGGCAACGTCGCATCAGAATGGAAACGTTTCAGCAGACAGTGGGCGAACTTCGAAGTTGCTTCCGACTTGGATGAGAAGTCATCCTCGAAGCGTGCCGCTGTCTTCCTCGCATGCATCGGCAGTGAAGCATACGAGACTTTCCAGGCGATGGACTTCGAAACGGAAGGAGATCGTGCGGACATTGACAAGGTGATCGAAGCCTTTGAAAGCCACTGTGTCGGAGAAGTCCATGTAACCTATGAAAGGTACATGTTAAATCGCCGGATGCAAGACGTCGGAGAGACATTTGATGCTTTCATGTCCGATCTTCGTCGTCTGATCAAATCCTGTGATTATGGAACGCTCGACGAATCGATGCTACGCGACAGAATTGTCATTGGAGTGAGAGACGATGCTACGAGACGCAAACTGCTCCAAATGCGTAAGTTAACTTTGAACTCTGCGATTGATGTGTGCAAAGCGAGTGAAGTTGCGACGAAGCAACTGCGAGAAATGGCGACCCCAGATGAGGTCAACGCGATGCAGCATGCATCGAGAGAATCGCCGACGCGAATGCGAGACAACCGCCGATATCGATATCCTACCGATGCCGATCGTCATCGGGGATGGAACAGCAACAGCCGCTGCGAGTTATGTGGTCGATTCCACGAAAACATTTGTGACAGTCAGACGAAGCTGTCACCGACAGCCAACGGGTTACGTCGCGAGCAAAAGAAGATGGAAGCAATTCGCCAGGTGCCGCCTGGCGCAGCTGTTGAGAAGGCAACAGATTTGTTGCCTACCTCTAATGAATTACAGAACTGTGACGTACAGGGACTGATGCTTGCTGAAGCAGAAATAAACACTGTGCTATTGCCAGTGGATTGTGAGTCTCGAGCCGTGAATACGTCTCGACCCGTGACTCCAGTGAAACAGGACTGGAAGCCAGTGGAGCAGGACTCCCACGCACAGATCGGGGAAGAAAATATCTGTGCAATCAATACGAAGCCAGATGCCACGAAATCAGATGTCAGACGGGTCAAGAGGCCTGCAGAAGGAAGCATCGTACACGACGTATCAGTTAATGACAGCGATAAGCGTCTCTACGCCCAGTCCCAGCGGGACATGTCTTCCCCTTCCCTCCACCTCCGCCTCCACCTCAACCGACGACCCGTAATGAATGCCAGAGACCTACCAGACTACGGTGGTCGTAATTTTATCAACAGAGCATCAGATCATAGCCCATTTGAATCGCCGCCGAAGTTCACTCAGTTCGACGATCAGTGGATTCTGCCGATTGAAGTCGATGAAGTCGACAGCGCCCTCAGCCGACAGACGAAGACTCGAGACCCTCGAGATATCTGGGGTGCCGCTGTTCACACCTACAGCAGCTGGGACACGGCCTTTGAGTCAGGCCCACCTCACCGACCGCACGCCGAGAAGACGCCGCGACCCCCACCCGCTGCTGTTCGCCGACGCAGACAGAAGAAGACACCTCCCCTCCACCACCCTCCTCAGCGGATTTCTGTGCATGCCAGATGCACCGGTCATTAACTGCTTCTCGCTCAAGGTGTCATGCTACGGTAGATATACACTGCCATGGACCGAAGAAACCCCACGGAGACTTTCAATTAGTTGTGAACGTTCACTGAGCGAGACATTATGAGAGACTTTTCAACGTTTATAGCTTACTAGACTTGATTAGCTGTGGTCTTTATTTTAGTTAACTGGACTTTAAAAGAAGAGGCGTGAAGCAGAGACTTTCAGTTTAGGCGATCGTTAAACTATGCTCTCTAGATATAGATTGACCCACTGAAACTGAACTTTCTTCGAACACTCTCAGCTAATGTTAACGCTTTATGTATAGTAGACTCAGCTATATTTGGACCGTAAAGGAGCACCTAAAAAGGAGAAGAGATGTGACGTGACTGGCTGGACAAGATATGGACATTGGACAAGCGTTAGACACGCCCACTTGACCGACGGACAGACAGACTCAGACGGACGACTAATCACTTGCTCCCGAGACGCAGAGAAGCCCAGACTCGAGATAGAATACGCTGTAACTCTTTATAATAAATACTGATATATACGTAGAATAAATCAAGTGTTATATTACGTAATGAGACCAACATCATTACGTTACAAACAGTAGATAACTGGATAGAGCACTCAGCCTGTAAAGTGGATAGTAAAGGGTTTGAGCCTCTGCTCAGGCTGTAACTGTGTGGACCGTGAGCAAGTCCTTCACTCACAATGCTCTGTACCGTTGATGTTCTGTCGTATGGTCGTGTGCACTTCTGAACTTTGGAAGGAGAGCAATATCAACTGGCATTCTCTCTACATATCCAAATCATCGGAGTCTTCATTGAACGACTTTGTCTAACAAAGTAGTTTGGATATGTAATGACTGCCTCATGTCATCGTTTCTTACTTTAACCGGTTACTCTTCAATAAATCTTTGTCGTATTATTAATTGTTCCAAAAGGCATATACAGATCATTTTCCAGGCGCCTGGATCGTACCCACCTGCAGTGTTTCTGTTAACGCCCAAATGGCCGTTTTTATGTCCGTAAAAAACGTCCAATTTCTTGGTGTGATAGCCGAAAGACATGAGCTACGTCCCAAAAAATTCTAGGTCAGGGCGTAAATACGTCCTCTTTTTGACTCTAACGGAAACACTGCCCACCTGACTGGTTGAGAGGGTGAAATGGTTGGACATCTTGTAGGACTCATCCCGGAACAACTCTGGTACATCCATCGACAGCTCCTTGGCGATCTGACGTAGGCCGAGCAAATGGTTATCGATGCCGTGGCCGAGAATAGCCTACAGATCACAAACATGAAATATAGACGTTAAAGTGTTACTTAATAATCAGGAACAATTAATAAAAAAATAAAAATGGGACATAGTAGATGAGTGGTTATAGCGCTCGCCTTGTAACATGGGAGAGTACAGGTTCAATGCTCATTGGCTGTTGCCTCCCATAAAAACTTTTTCATACTCACTATGCCCCCGAACCCACAATAGAATCATACCTAAGGCAAACTCTCTATCTCGTAAAACATTCACATGGAAGCTATATACTTAAATTTATTTTTTTAATCTATTTCATGAACTAAGTACACCAAAATGCACTGAGCAATTACTTGTGAGCGAAGGACTTGCTCGTGGTCCCCACACAGTAACCGTCTCAGGGGAGGAGGAGTTGCCTTGAACCCAACTAAGCCATTGCCTGATTGTGCATTCAAGCAGACACTACAGAAGTTACTGAATTTAATGAATTAATAAATAATAAATAGCTGCTGCTCAGACCTGGACAAGGATGTCTGTTTGGTGTTTGACAGCTTTACGCAGCAACTGCATTTTCTCATCAGCCTACAGTCAACATCAACACAAACAATTATTCTAAAAACAACAAAAATAATATTTACAGTACTTAATAATAAATTTAAAAAACTTATAGTAATTACAATCATCATCATCATCATCACCACCACCACCAACACCACCACCATCATCATCATTATTAGGAGTAGGATTAGAATTATTATCTTTCTAATACGTTATTATCATTATCATTATTATTACTAATCAGTACCTACTATCATGCCTTGGTAGTTGAAAGAGACGTTTTAAGATTTGACTTTAATATTAACCATACGTACAGAAATCTCGGCCTTGGACGTCATGGCCTTGCACCACTCGAGTGCCTCCATTGAACAGGCGCGAATGTTGTCTACTCGACCGAGATGGAAGCGCCGAATTGAAGCGCTTTCATAAGTCGACACCAGATGGCCATGAACTCTGTAAATGTATAAGAAAAAGAAGAAAATCAGTCCCTTAAGCTAGCCTGAGAGGCAGCCATGGGTATGAAGCTTTAGCGACTTCATTTTCTTAGCCTTGGTGTACGAGAGGCCAGTCCTATCCCTGCACCATCTCATCTTCCCGACAGTGTACGGTCAGTGTACTCATTATAGCTGAGTTGGCTGGGGTGCAGGTGGGGCAGAAATCTCTAGCCAAACTTCTACCCCGGAAGGAATTTGAACACCTGAACTCTCGAAGTCCTGACAGTCCAGCATGATAACCACTACACTACTATCAAGCACCCTCTTCTTGTAATGTTATGCAAAATAAAATGATAACATAGCAGTTAAAACAACAGTCAACAAAGCAGTCACCTAAAAAACCATAGTCAAAAATAATAATCTTCATTGTAAGGCAAATTCCCTCAAAACAACTTTAGCCAAATGACAAAAACTCCAAAAAAGGAAAATAATAAATAATGTTTACCAGCAGACATACATGAATTAAAACGTGAATTTTAAGTAAATAAAAGAAGAATTAGAAACATCTTTCACATCTTGGTAAAGCCAAGATACTGTATTCGACTGGTTTGAGCGTTCACCTTGTAATGAGGAAATTACAAGTTCAAACCTCCTGTTCAGAGATGGTGTGTGTGTATGGAACTTGTAAGTCCTTCATTCACAAAGCACAGCAACATCGATTGATTCTGGGCTATTAGATAAAGATGCTTAATAAATGCAAAATAATAATAATAATAATAATAATAATAATAATAATAAGAATAGTAAGAATATTAAGAATAATAACAGCAATAATTTATAATAATAATAATAATAATACTAATAATAATAATACCGTAATGTTCGATAAAGCGCACTGACCTGTAGTATGCCAGCTGGAGAGCCAGTTGGATGTATGCGTCCGGACTCATGTTCTGCGACTTTGGAAACTCCTTCCCGTAATCCATAAATCGCAGAACGTACAGATCCAGGTTCTCGATCCTTCTACAATCACAGATCATAAAAGAAAGATCAAGGCTCTCGATCATTCTATAATCACTGATCATAAAAGAAAGAATAAGGCTTTCGATCATTCTACAATCACTGATCATAAAAGAAAGATCAAGGCTCTCGATCATTCTATAATCACTGATCATAAAAGAAAGATCAAAGTTCTCGATCCTTCTACAATCAAAGATCATCAAAGAAAGATCAAGGCTCTCGATCATTCTATAATCACTGATCATAAAAGAAAGATCAAAGTTCTCGATCCTTCTACAATCACAAATCATAAAGAAAGATCAAGGTTCGTAATTGTAATCTCCAAACTTCTAAAGCTCCACTCGAAAGCCAAGTGCAGGGCACCAGCTTATTCACGAGCGCTGCGTCTCGTCAGAGGGGTTGTCCAAGAGTAGTCCAAAGGTGGTCCGAGTCCGGTTCCCGGAGGGTCAGAGGAGACAGAGCAGAAGTTAAGGTGGGTGTCATTTAGGGCAAGAATTGGAAGTTGGGGTAAGAGTTCTTGAAAAGGAGAGACTAGTTTCCAGTGGAAAGCCATCACACCATTCGATGAAAAGAAAGATCAAGGTTCCTGATCTTTCTGCAATCACAGACAATAACACATCACAACAGAGAAGAACACCTGACCCACCTGTCAAGGGACTGTGCCACATTTGTTATCTCTGCTTTCACATCAGCCGGAACATTCCATTTCAGCTGGCGAGGGTGGGCAAGGTCGCACAGCGACTGCATGCGAGGTAGTTTTCTTCTACGCAGCTCCTCCCTGTAACAAAATTCTCACCCCATAAGTTATGGTAAGGTAAGAGGTAAGGTCTGTCCTGTTTTTACTCCCTTTGGTTCTAGGACTACACCAGAACTGCAACTGAAAGTGGTGTGTAGCTATAAATGTGTGATTAATATCATACCTTAACTCAACACTAACCTGTGGTAGCGCCAGTCCCAAGCCTGGAGAAAGGAGGAGGGCGACACTAATCATCTTTGTTATGACAGTGTCATTAAACAGCAACCATACCTTAATTCACCTTGCCTTACCATAGTTGCCCTTGCCATAACATACCTTACCATATCTCCCCTTATCCTACCACACCTCATCTGACCCCATTTAAACCTCTGCCTTGACCTAATTCATCTTACTCAACATAACCTGACATTATTATTATTATTATAATTATTATTTTTACCTGAGGTAACTGTAATCTCTCATCACCATCCTCAATCCTCATCCATCGTTTTAATTACACTATCACTACTAATTACACTGATTACCTTACACTACCATTTGATTTAAGGTATCTGTAGTAATCGTACATGTAGTTGAGGAGATGTTCGATTAACTGGACGACTGCAATTCCTTCCGACGGAGAATGTTCATAGCACATGCGCTTTGGGCGTGACCACACGCTCCATCCTCAGCAATCACAAACTAACAACAACAAACAGAGTACGTAATCACATTGTAATCATAATTAATTGTAAACTCAAAATTTCCACAACGCCACTCAATAGCCAAGTGTAAAGAACCAGCCTATTCACGAGAGGACGGTATCGTAATCGTAAACTCTACATTAAATTCACGAGTGCTGTGTCAAATCAGAGGGGTTGTCCAGAGATCAATGTCCAGTGCAGGTCAGAGTCCGGCTGCCAGAGACCAGGGAGAGAGGAGTTGATTAACCAGGTTTAGTTGAAGACAAGAAGGCTTGGAAGGCGGAGATTGGATCGGATGGATTAAGGTAGGATTTCTTGAACAGGTGAGACTTCAATTTGTAGTGGAAAGCCTCTGGACTGGAACGTTGAAACTGTCCATTGTTTGGTTTATAGGTTACCAAAGTACACGTATGCAGGTCCAAATCCAATGTAGTCAATATGTTATGCACGAAACAACCAATGACTCACGAGATATATATTTAATTTCCTGACCCCAACATCTTCTCAGTAACTTAGCTGAGGGGCTAGAATAAGAGCTACGAGGGTTGAACCTACAACCCCTCCCCATCCTAACCTGGCCCCTGACAAAACCTGACCATTGACCTAACCTGACCCTTAACCTAACCCGACACTTGACCTAATCTGCCCCTTGACCGAAAATAACGCAATTTCACACTGGGAGATGCAGCATAAGAGGACAAACTTCAGACCCTCCAACCTGCATGGTCTTTTCGAACCATCTGTTGCAGCTGTTGTATTTGCTTCCCAGACCGTGAATCATCTGCAGAGCGAGGCTGACGTCGTCACGGCGACTGTTCATCGTTTCGTCGATGCTGTCCTGATGATTGAAGGACAATGGCATGGCCTTGTCCAGGCAGAGGACAAAGATACAACGCTCGATCGCCTCCAGGCTGCTACGGTTCGTCGGATCTAAATGCAACGTAAAGTCCGGTAAAAACCTTGACCTAACATGACCCCTTATCTAATCTGACCCTTGACCTAACATGACTCTTGACCTAACATGACCCTTGACCTAACATGACCCTTGACCTGACACAACTCTTGACCTAACATACCCTTGACCTGACATGACCCTTGACCTGACCTGACCCTTGACCTAACATGACCCTTGACCTAACATGACCCTTGACCTAACATGACCCTTGACCTGACATGACCCTTGACCTGACATGACCCTTGACCTGCCATGACCCTTGACCTAACATGACCCTTGACCTAACATGACCCTTGACCTAACATGACCTCTGATTAAACGTGACCCTTCACCGTAACCTGACCCAGTTAAGTCCAGGGTCAGGTTAGGTCAACGGTCAGAATAGGTCAATGTCTACTTGTTTACCTAACCTAACTTGCTCATTTCTTACAGGCCATAATAAGCATTAATTCTAGATGGGATAAACCCAACTTATGATGCAAAACCTAAACATTGATAGAAACCGTGGGACAAGCTAACTAATTGCTCTGCCTGTAACACAGAGGGTACAGGTTCAAGTCTCCTCCCCAAGACAGTAACTGTGTTAGGACCTCGAGCAAGTCAATCACATGCAATTGCTCAGCACCATCGATGTTCTGTCATATGGTGGTCAGAGCACATCTCATTTTCTTAGCCTCCCTTAAGGTACCCGAGGGCGTGGTGGTATGAAGTGCTAACGACTTAATTTTCTTGGCCTTGGCATTTAAGGGTGGGTGGCAGTCCTCTCCCTCGCCATCTCTTCTTCCCACCGACAGTGTATGGTCAGTGTACTCATTGTAGCCGAGTTGGCTAGTTGGAGCAGAAATCTCAAACCAAATTTCTGCCCTGGTAGGGAATTGAACCCGCAACCTCTCGATTGACAGTCCAGCATGCTAACCACTACTGAGCAAGAAAGGCAATATCAAATAAAACTGTATTGTATAGACAAGTCCCCTTTGCCCTATATGGACCAGCACCCCTGGCAGAAACACCCTATAATAGATGAAGTCCAACCTTCGCGAAGCCTTGCCCGAAGTTTTGCCCAGCAGTCGCGTGGCGCCCCCGTCAGGATTCCGACGGTGTCAGCATCCGCTTCTCCCTCATCTGCCATCTGACAACATCGCTTCAACTGACAATAGATGTTGTCATCGCTCAGTCGGATGGAGTTGGCGACCACCTCAAGCACAAAGAACTAGAACAAAGAACATCAGAAGAACCATGAAGAACCTGTGTAGATATGTCATAGATAACAAAGGCAGTATACTTAGATTTTAACAAGGTCATGTCATAATGAGGTCACTCTCCATAGCCTCTAACAAGGTCATGTCATAATGAGGTCAGTCTCTATAGCTTTTAACAAGGTCATGTCATAATGAGGTCACTCTTCATAGCTTTTAACAAGGTCATGTCATAACGAGGTCATATCCATAGCTTTTAACAAGGTCATGTCATAACGAGGTCACTCTCCATAGCTTTTAACAAGGTCATGTCATAACGAGGTCACTATCCATAGCTTTTAACAAGGTCATGTCATAAGTTTTAACAAGGATGGTCACTCTCCATAACTGAACCAATTTCTGAGTCACATCCCTCACCGTGCTATATCAGATATCCTATCGTAATAAAGCATGTCAATTTAAGTCTCCAGTGTACATAAACACAGAGATACAAAACATGAAAAAGTTGCCTGATCTCGCCAAAGGTGGCGCCCTAGAGCTCTAACTCTTGTACCTGGTTCTTGCAGGCGACGATAATATGCTCTGGTTCCATGTTCTCCTCGCTGCACGATGTTGTCAGGTTGTCCTTCTCTACGCCAGGGTACCGGTATGATGTGAACAGACGGTAGTACTGTTCCATGCACAACGGCTGACCTTTCTCACGCGACCTTGCACGATCGACCGGCAAGAGACGCCTTCAGAAACCAAAGTCAGACAGTTAACTTTATGGATGCACATTACAGGGCTGCAGAGACGTCAAGAATAGCGCTATATAAATGCTGCAATACATGATATGTACATACTTACATACATACGTTTATATATACCGGAATGCACATACAGTCAAGTGCATACATACAAAAACAAATACCGTACATAAACACAACTATATACATACACATACATACATACAAGGTATAAACATACATGCATACATACATATATAAATACAAACATACACATAATTATATACATGCATAAATATATATACCTGCATACACAAAGACTGGCATACACACACACCATCGAGAAACAATATAGCACTATTACATCGTTAAATTCAACAATATATTTGATCAGCAATGGTCAACGGCAGAATGATCTATTCTCAAATCTAATCTAATCTAATCTGATCACTTACGAGTCAATGATAACCTTGTAGTCTAGGATTCCAGATATAAAACGAGCGGCATATCTGAAAGAAACAAAACCACAATTGCTGAAACACGGTGTTGTGCAAACCTCGAATCAGCTACAACTTATCATGATTATTATTATTATTAGTACTATTATTATTATTATTATTAAATAATTATGTATTATTATTATTATCATTATTAAATAATTATGTATTATTATTATTATCATTATTAAATAATTATGTATTATTATTATTATTATTATTATTATAATATAACAATATTTATTCTAATCCATCAATCAACATCAATACCATCTAGGATTAGATACAAGCGAGTCGTCTAAAATTAACATTATTATCAAACACGGTGTTGTGCAAACCTCGAATCAGCTACAATTATCCAGCTACAACTTATGATTATTATTATTATTATTATTATTATTATTTTTATTAGTATTATTATTATTAGTTATGTATTATTATTATTATCAAAGTTATTACTATAACATTATTACTAAGAATTTATTAAGCACCCCTACCTAATGACCATGTATCGATCGCCTGGCACTAAGCAACTGTGAGTGGAAGTGTCGTACCGTAGCTGGGTGTTTTGGTCCTCAAAGAACTGGCGTGGAAAGACCATTCCGGGATTGGAGTTGACAGGAAGAGGTAGTTTCACGTAGAGGTACATGTCATCCATCCAGAACTGATACACCTACACAACATAGATCATCAACAATTAATTATTTTTTTATTTATGTATTTATCATGTGTTTATAAAGTGTCACTGTCTAATGACCAAGCATCAATCGATGACACTGAGCATTTGTGAGCCAAGAACTTGCTCAAGGTCCAGACAGAGTCTGACCATCTGAGGATCGAACCCATACTCTCCGCATTACAAGCCAAGCGCTCAAACCAATCGGATACCCGAACCAACTACCGGGTTTGGTTCTACAAGTGTGTGAGTGCCTATTTGCCGGGAGTTTTCCTGCTTTTTGAGCATCATATGCACATTGCACACACAAATAAGTTTTTATTCTGAGCAAGCTATTGCAACACTCAGATCATCAATAAGAGGTTCTTAGAAGATGTTAGACGACTGTCTAGATAACTAACTTTGAACTTTGACCTTTGCCACTTTTCTGCAAGCTCTTGAAAATCATTCTGTTCCACCAAGGTTTCATGCCATCATGATGGAAACAAGGCTCAGCAGCTCATAATTATGGATTGATGATATTTCAAATTCCAATTACAAACAAAATTCAGAGGTGCTCGATAGCACCATCGAGAGGTTGGGAGTTCAAATCCCCACCAGGGAGATTTCTGCCCCATATGAGCCCCCTAGCCAACTCAGGTATAACTAGTACACAGTGGCCCCCCTGTAGAGCCGTGTACTGTACACTGACTGTACACTGTCAATGGGAAGATGAGATGGCGAGGGAGAGAACTGGCCACCTGCCCTCATTTGCCAAGGATAAGAATTTTAATGAAGTCACTAACACTTCATACTCATGGCTGCCTCAGGGCTAGTTTAAGGGACTGCTCTTCTTCTTCTTTGACCAAGGCTAACGTTGTTGGCATGTATTCAACTCCCGCAGGAATTTGGAAACAGAAATAATTGTCATTACCAAGTAACAGATCTGTGTAGACAATTTTTTCGTGGGTGTGAAGAATCATCTGTTGTACATTTGAACACTTAAATAGCGCATTTAAAGAGCCTTACAACTGTATTGACATCTTGAAATGTTTGTGCATTCACTGAACAAACTTCAACATCTTCACCTCAGAGGATAAGTTTTAAATTAAATAAATGGCTATTCAAAATCTTAAAAAAATTATGGTTACTACACTCCCTTAACAGAAATATACAACATGACAAATTTTGATGAAAGCTCAGCTCAGGCTGAAGCAAAAACTGGTTTAACTGAAGCCTTCAGCTTATGCTATTACAAAAAATTGACTTCTTTTAAGTGAAATTAATATGCATCAGACTTTGTGACAGTGAAACCCAGTTCTACACAAAAAGGCAAACAAGTCCTTAAAAATGGCCACATTCTAGATGTTCAAATTCTATGAGAGATTGACAACATGTACATCAATTTAATTTCGTTCGAGAAAATATTAATTTTGTTCAAAAAAATCGGTGATTTTTTTAGATTTTCTGCCACAGTATACGCACCCAGTTGTCCTTCGTCTCGGCGTATTCGACGAGTTTCCTCTGCAGATACTCGCCCAGGCCATCCTTCTTGGCGAACTCGGCGACCAGGCGACAGGTCTCTTCGTACTGGTCGGCGGAGACGGTCGGACGGACACACTGGAGATATCTGTCGAGCGTCTCCCTCAGGTCGGGCACGGGGAGCTTCGGCAGGGGCTTCTGCACGCGCAACGAAAACACGGGGAAATTAAACAGACGCAGACGAAACACAGACCCCCGATGGATTAACGTCGCATTGCAACGTGTCGCCACTAACCAAACGAATTTTCGGCGCTTTTGTTCGCGAATTTCTGGACAAATATCGACTAAAATCATAATAATATTAATTAATATCAGACGACGGCGGACGCGCCATCTGGCGAAAGCGTCGTCTATTGATTTCCTCGGCGAGGGCGCCATCTGGGGAATACAGCGTTGAATAGAATTAAAACTAAAAATAACCTCATTTTTGTCTGTAAATCACGACAGTGTTATCACACCACACGAGATTTTTAATTGATCTATTGCTACTTTGATTAAATTCGTTAAACAGCAAGTTTCGGATAAAAGTCCAGCTGCCATACAAAATAATAAACCACAGCGCTATAGAAATGTGTTAAAAATTTAAAATTGGCAGATGGGACGCTGCATTCAACCGTTCAACGCCAACGCTCATCAGTCATAATAATTAAAATTTTCATTCGATTTGTATTCAAATTTCTAGTATCATAATTTAGGAACCAGGACTTTCTGCGCAGCACGTTTAGATATTGATTTTAGCTAATTAAAAAAATAATTGCATTAAGCAATATCGCAATTCCTAATGTAGGCTACAAGTTCGTGATAGACGTTAACTGAATTCTGCCGTTGTTTACTACAGTAACTGTACGTTTGTTTTAATGGCGTTGAGCGAAAACAGGTTAAGCAACACAGCTGACGCGAGTCTGGCCTCAGCCATGGAAATTGATGGAATGGGTTTGTCTGGTATCATACGTGCTTTTTGAACAATTCAGGTCAAATTCGAAAGCCTGGTACTGAAGTTTCGGAACTAGATTTTACAATTGCATCTTAATTCATCTTGGCGAAAAAGCGTAACTCCATTTCGGCTTCATCTTTAAGCCATTCCCTTGACACTAATGTTTCACAATAAGAAACCCCTCTGTGACGGCGCCCGAAGCTTCTATTTATAAGCTTAACCAGGGTTACCAAGGTCGCGTTCAGATTTATGGGAAACGTGATAAGAGAAACGTGAGGTTATTTAGTACCACAACAGGAATTTAAGTTCTTGGCAAATAGAACCAATATTCTGAGTTGGTATCGAAATTGAGGCACTTTCGAAACCCGTTCTTACCAGCACTTGCCCTCTAAACTCAGACTGGCACAGAGACGAACACACGAGGACTGTCGGACAGACAGTAATGTAGGCAATCAGAGAAAGCACACTATCTTTTCGATGCGACTGTAACCTATTTTGTCTATAGACTTGTGACATTAGGAATGACAAATTCAGGCGTACACTTGTGTGCACAAACTAATACACTGTGTGTACAGCATTATCCAGTCTGCGTTCGATGAATGCTAATTGTGTTTGTCTGGGTGTCTCTCCTCTGCCCACTCTGTTCCTCTCGGTGTCCTTCCTCTTCACTTTCTGTCCGACTGCTTGTCGTTCCAGTTTGCCCATTCCCTCCTACTGGCTGCCTGCCCGTCCTCCTATTGCTCCCAGCGGCACCATCGGAACTAAATCATCTCCGAAATTGTTCCTTTTGATCAGCAATTCCACCAGAAATCAGCTTCATCGATCGGCGGACCACAGATGAAGAAGAAGACGACGACGACGACGATGGAGATACAGAGACGCAATAAAAACCATCGCCTTCTCGTTCGTCTCAGATTCCCGACGAAGATATTTCTGATTGATCCGCAGCCCAACCGGACAGTCCGACAAAGGGGAAGGAACACCGAATCTTCTGTTTCTGCCCCTTCCCTCGGACGCTTCCTCCTCTACCCACGGATCCTGTCTTTCCCCCTTCCCTCTAAATGTCTCTCTCCTTCCGGTGGATCTATCTTCATCCCTCTTCCATCGGACTTTCCCTCCCCTGCCCGCGGATCTCTCTCTCCCCTTCCCTCCCCATCCCTCTAAATCTCCCTCTCGTTCCCTTGGATCCCTCTTTATCCCCCTCTATTGGACGCTCCCTCCCCTGCCAGCGGATCCTCTCTTCTCCCTTCCCCTAAATCTCCCCCTCCATCCAGCGGATCCATCTTTCTCCACTACCCTCTTACTCTCCCTGTCTTTCCCGCGGATCCGCTGTTTCTTCCCTTCCCTGGAATTCTTCCTCCCTCTGCCCATGGACTTTCATTGCGGCCGGTACACGGTGGACGGTTCTTCTTATCAGTTTCCAGTCCCTGCTCCGCGACGTGACACAGACAGTTCGACTCAAAACGAATCAAGTCGGCGTCTTCATCTCAAAATCCCCCAAGTCATCCGATAATCCCATAGTATACTCTGTCTCATCTTGTCCGTCCCAGTCCTACTTTGTCCTATCGTTCGTCTGCCTGTGTCCGTCTGTCTCTCCGTTCTCCTTACATGCATCAATCCTGCCATACATCCGTCCCAGAATCAGTTTCTGCCATCGTCGTGCATCCTTTATTCGTCCGACTTTATTCACTGATCCATTGTTCCATTTTTCCAGCTCTCCACATGTGCATCTGCCATTCCATCCACACATCTTTCCATTCATCCTTCTATCCATTTATCCGGCTATCCACATTTGCACATGGATATCTTTCCATCCACCCATCTATCCAAGTATCCATTCATCCATGTATCCATTTTCCCAGCTATCCATATCTGCATTCATCCGTCCATCCACACATCTATCCACACATCCTTGTATCCTTTATCCAACTATCCACGTCTGCACCTGCCCATTCATCCTTCAATCCACCCAACTAGCCATTTATCCAGCTTCTCTATCCGCCAAAACATCCTTGTATTTCTGTGTGTGTAATACAATGACGGCAATTTATCGATCACCGTAAGGCATAAGCAACGAGCCATTTCTGAGGTTCAACTCAAGTATCGTTTCTGAACATTAATAAAGTGCCAAGAGTTACATGGTAGAAACAATTTCAACTGTTTTTAAACGTTAATACACATTCGACCCCATAATATTTTCAACGCTGGAAGGCTGTTGCACGCGGGCGTGCCAGCGACCAGAAAGGCCCTATCGCCCACCAATATAATTAGTCTTCGTTGCTCGTACAAATTCATCGGCAGACCTGATCGCGGCCACAGTCGATTAGCGTCAACATTAGCCCTATAGATAACAGCCTAGCCTAAGTGATGTCTGCGAGATAACGCGGTGCGCAGTAATCTACACATTTCCATCTTTTCATCCACCAATCGTCGTTGACAGGTTCTTAAAGAGAGCTTTATTACAAAATGTTCATATATCTTAGCCTACTGAACTGTAATAAACAAGTTCCGGTTAGTTTCCGCGACCTAGTTATCTTGGCGCTGTGGGAATATCTAGATTACGATACACACTCGTCTGTCATACGTCTAATCCACTATACGAACCACTGGGTTTATCTATTACATATAAGGCTTTCGAACTTGAATCGCTTCCAAGTTTTTAATTTTGAGTCCGGTAATTTTTTGCTTCCCTGCCAATCTGTGAGGGACTTTCTTATCCATTCATTCAGTTATCCAGCCATCCTTTCATCATCCATATACACATACGTTACCTCACCAATCTTTCCATTCATCCGTCATTTTATCCATGCACGAATAAACCCACTATCCATCCATCCATCCATCAGACCCACCCCCCATCCAACTATCCTTCCAGTCATCTGTCCATCCGTTCATCTTTCCAGTTTTTCATAAACCATCGTCCCAGCATACAGAGATCCATCCACTCATCAGTCCACCCTTAGACGAACTTGGAGAACGAGGTTCTTCGACTGCTACACCTAGTTTTTGGAATATCCTCCCTATAATACTTGTTCGTTCTGCTTAGTCACCAGAGCCATTTCGATCTCGTCTACCTTTTTCAAATTGCTTACCCTCCATGTAGGATGCCTCTCTGATTTTAGAACACTGATCTTCTAGAATAGGTGAGATGCTGTCCTGATTACTGCTTGGTTTTGGTGCGTCATCTATAGATACCTTGTGCACTAGAAACCAGCGCGATATAAGTTATAAATTACGGTTACGTCGTATAATTCTGTGATTGCAGTCGCATAAATAGACTCATCGGGCTTAGAGGTAGACACATTTAAAACGTTGGCAAGACTACGCTAGATAGATAATATAAACGAAGACATTAACATGCTTTCTGACAGTGCTTACCTTAAGGTTCCATTCCGGAAATTCTCCGAGGTCCTGCGAAGCAACCCGATCCAGGTAGAGACGGACTGGATGCGTCTTTTCCTTTGGACCCTTCTGCGTCATCGGGCGAGGCTTCGATGGACTCTCGGTCGTCGCGGTGCTCATTCCCTGTTGCACATAGACACACACATGCGCCATCTATCATGAGAAAATGTATAGACTCTTCGGGTTTAGAGTTAGACACCTTTAAAACGTTAGCAAGACCACGAGGCATAACATCAGTTGGACTGACACAGAGGGGAGCAATGGACTTGACAAATGACCGAGGACAATGTAGATCATTTATTTGTACCCATCGCCAACAAATGGCTGGCGTCAGGAACTGATGATGATGAAAACGTTAGCCAACGATGCTGTATGGGGAAAGGCAGCAGATTGGTTAGAGCGCTCTGTTTAGACACCTTCAAAACGGTTGCAGACTATGCTATATATAGGCATGGGACACGGTAAAAACACTGGTTCTATTGGTGATCAGTTTGAAGACATTAAACTGAAGATTAATAAATAATTACTTTTAAAATTAAAGTAAGTACTTACAATAAGAATCTAATGTCATAATTTATAATTGTTCTTACAATATATGTATTGTGCATGTGTGGCGAAAGTTGTGCTTTTACTTATAAGATTTCTTGTATGGAATATTGTTTAATTTGCATCAAATCATTTAATCACAAATATACATGTATCATAAAATATACATGTATCATAAACAGTGTCAGATGCATTACTTAACGTTTGTTAAACCTGAGACGATAATTGTTATTATCGTCTCAGGTTAAACATTGAATACTAGTGACATTGTAGGGATATGTTTTGACACCTTTAAATGGTGTCTTTTGGACGCTATGAATTTCTCGTTTTGATTTTATGGTATACGCTGTGAATTATTGTCGTCAACGGCCTTTAATGTCATAAAACGACGTTAGAAATTGCAATAATAATAATAAGTAGATTGGTTAGAACGCTGTTTAGACACCTTTAAAACAGCAGCAAACTAGGCTACATAATGATGGGGTGCAGTAGAGAATTTGTTAGAGTGCTCTGCTTAGACACCTTTAAAACGGGTGCAAACGATGCTATATAGGTATGGGGCACGGTAGCAGATTTTATTATGAAAGTCTGGTGTGTTCCATAGGTAAATAATTAAGGTCGACGTGAACGGCTATGGCAGCCATAAGAAGCACTGGAAACGCCTACTGCTGATTTGCTGGAGCACTTGTCTAGTAACGCTGAGAGTACGGATTCGATCCTCTTTTCCATCGAGGTATCTTTCTCTGATCATTCCCAAAACAGGATCTGTTCTCGGTCAACGAACGTTTTCGGTTTCCACTTAACCTATTTTCGAACTCTTTCCGCGTGTGCGTGTGTTCGTGCGCGTGTGTGCGTGTGTGTGTGTGTGTTTGTGTCTGTGTGGGTTCTGCTCGGTTCGTTCTCAACATAAGATGTACTTCTTTCAATTTGCTTATCTATCATATAGATGTCGCTCTGTCTTAATGACTGATCTTCTCGATATTGCTCTGATTACGGTTTCGTTTTGATGTCTTGTGCATTAGACACCCGTGCGATACAAGTCACTGATTATTATTATCGAGAGGATTGCTGTGTTAGGACCTTAAGCAAGTCCTTCACTCACAATTGCTGAGCGCCATCGATATTCTCTCCTATGGTACAGTAACTCCAGTTTAATTAATTAATTAATTAATTAAGCAATAATAAATAATGTTGTCGTCGTCGTTGTCGTCGTTGTCGTCGTCGTTGTTGTCGTTGTTGTCGTTGTTGTTGTTGTTGTTGTTGTTGTTGTTGTTGTTGTTGTTAACTCAAACCACTACATCTAAAATGGCCTAAAAACTAACAACGTCACGGCCTACATCTCGCCAACTCGCCGCTGTGAGCTCGCGTTTCGACGCAAGAAACTCGACTCCTTTAACTCGTGTACGGAGTGGACCGTTGTGCAGGAAATTGAACTGGCGAAACAGGAGACATGACGTATTATGGCGGTCTCGAAATTCGATATAAAACGACAAGCAGTTGATTGAGGAAAGGTCTCCAGAGAACGAGTTAGGCGCCTCGAGTTCGTATCTGTAACGCCGCCAACGTTCATAAGAGACCGATAAGACTGCACTGGTGTGCTGAGCCTATTCTGTCTGTGTGTCTGTCTGTCTGTGTGTGTCTGTCTGTCTGTGTGTCTGTCTGTCTGTGTCTGTCTGTGTGTCTGTGTGTCTGTCTGTCTGTCTGTCTGTCTGTCTGTCTGTCTGTCTGTCTGTCTGTCTGACCATACGTTTTCTTTCTTTACCTAACCATACCTTCCCTTACAATCAGGCACGTAGCGAGACTTAAATTTAAGAGGAGGCAACTTCACAGACCATTGGAAAAATCCTGGTCATTGAGGTCATTTAGTCAATCGAAGTTGCAGTATATAAAAAAATCAAGAGGCGGCAACTGCCTCCTCGTGCCTCAATGTAGCTACGCCTATGCTTACTATACGTACCCTTCCCTAACCATGCAATACCTTCACTTCCCTTACCATACCTTCCTTCCCTTACCATCCCTTCCCTTAACTTAACTTCCCTTACCATACCCTCCTTTCCATTCCCTTCTCTAACCATACCTTCCTTTCCCTTCCCTTCTCTAACCATACCTTCCTTTCCCTTCCCTCACCTTACCTGGAATAGAGAGCGCTGTCCTGCTAAGCCGTGGAATCTCTTCTGGAGTCGATTGGTGTGGATACTAATGATGGGCGTTGATCGGATGAGCGCCAGACGCCGTCAGCCTCCTCCATCTCTCAGTCGAGGAGTGGCATTCGACCGGCGCCTGCGCACTGGTCATTGGCGGGAAAGGCGACGACGGGGCGGAGTGAGAAGAGTCGCACGTCTCGAACGATAGGTGGCGTGTGGGTGGAGCGACGGGAACGGGTATCGATGAGGTCGTTCGGTCGGTCGGTCGGTCGGTTGTGGTGACGCGGGTTCTATTCCTGGGGTGGTCGTTCTTAATGGGGGTTCTCTTGGTTTGCAATCTACTCCCAAGTCTCATCCTTCTCCGGCTGACATCATCTTTTCGTCATTCATTCATTAGCTCTTTCATTCATTCGAACGTTCGTTCAGTCGTTCGTTCAGGCGTTCATTCATTCGTTAATTCGTTCAGTTGTTCATTGGTTTGTTCGTTCGTTCATATGTTTACCGTCCGCTCAGTCACTCATTCATTTGTTCATTGGTTCGTTTATTCGTTCAGCGTTCGTTCAATCGTTCATTCGTTCGTTCATCGTTCGCTCAGTCGTTTATTCCTTCGTTCAATCGTTCGTTTATTCGTTTGTTCATTCATTCGTTCATTAGTTCGTTCGTTCGTTCACCGTTCGTTCATTCGTTCGTTCATTCGTTCGTTCATTCGTTCGTTCATTCGTTCGTTCGTTCGTTCATTCGTTCGTTCATTCGTTCGTTCGTTGGTTCGTTCATCGTTCATTCGTTCGCTGGTTCGTTCATCGTTCGTTCGTTCACCGTTCATTCGTTCGTTAGTTCATTCGTTCGTTCGTTCGTCGTTGGTTCGTTCATCGTTAGTTCGTTCATTCGTTCATTCGTTCTTTCGTGCATCGTTCGTTTGCCGTTCGTTCAGTCGTTCGTTCAGCCGTTCGTTCATTCGTTCTTTCATCGTATATGTAAATCGTTGGTGTTAATTATTAGCGTGAATCGTTAACTGAACCGATCGAAGAAACGGCTGAGGCACCTCACGAACCGTTTTAACTTCACCGATCCGCCCGCACACACTCATCCACCCTCTAACCCTCATTATGTTGTATTGATCTGTATTCTAATGTATGTTATTGTTTCGTATCGTACTGTATTACGTGATATTGATTTGTATTTTATTGCTTCGCACTGCGGTGTATCGATCAATTTATATGGCGCCTCCTTCAGGGAGAGGGAAAGTACGTTTGGTCAATGTGGTCAGTGTAGTGGATGGACATTGTCCAGACGACGTCTAGCATCTGGACAATGCGATAGGGAGAGATAAAGCAGGAAGAGACCTACCAACCAAAGGTCCTCAGAGGATCAGAGGACCTGCTGGGTGGGATAGATGGATGCTTTGGCTGAGACGCAGACGCGACAACAGTAAGCCAACTATACTCTCCCGTACGGACTGCGGTGTATTGTAATGATTGTATTCTATTGCATTGTATTTTATTGTGCTTTACTGCAGTGTATTATATTGTATTGCCGTGTACCGTATACTATATTGTTTGCATTGCATTGTATTATTAGTGGATAGTAGTGTACTCTACTGTATTGTATTGTAATGTAGTGTATCGCATTGCTTTGCATTATTAGTGTATTGTGGGGTATTGTATTGATTTCTTATAGTATTGCATGGTATTTAATTGCATTTTGTTTTATTGTATTGCATCGCGTTGCAGCAATGAATTTATATAGCGCCCTCTTGAAAAAAAACATTTCAATGTGACGAAATTTCGGTTTTATTTAAATGTAACGTCGGCCATGATGTATCGAAAGCTGGTCCAATGCAATTTCGGCTTTACCGTAAATGTAAAGTATGTCTCAGATTAACGCAGATATACAAAATGCGCCACATAACAAGCCCCACCTAATTTCATTCTCGACGAAAGCCCCGCATTTATATAGCGCCACATGTCGGGCTGATCCTCTCCCGGAGTGGGACACGCGACTTAATAGGGACGCCGGACTTTCTCAAGCCTTAAGAATCCGTCGACAAATTAGTCCGATTGGTCCGGAACGCGTAAATTGGTTCAATCGGCCATCCGACCGGGCCGTCGGATGGCGTCGGCGTCCAATTTGCCGGATTATCTGTACGACGCGCCGCGAATATTGATGACCGGACGGCGATCGAGTACTCGGTTCTGGCGAAAGAACGAATAGTCGATTTATTCGGTCCGTTACGCTGATGTACATCTCGAGGCGGTTGATTGTGTCGAATGGGGGAGGTTGGGGGAATTTGGGGGTCGATTTCCTCCTTGGTGAATGTCTTTAAAAGGCATTGTATTGTATTGTATTGTATTGTGAGTAAGGTATTACAGTATGAGCATTCCGTAGCGTGTGTACTTGTAATCGAAATTGTAATTGCAATTGTAATTGGAACTGTAAATGTAACTAACCGTAACCGTAACTGTAACCGTAACTGTAGCCGTAACTGTAACTGTAGCCGTAACTGTAGCGGTAACAGTAAATATAGCTGTAACTGTAGCCGTAATTGTAAATGCAGCGCCAATTAAAGAAAACGAACGGAAGAGTGATAAGCTTTTAAAAAGCACGGATTGAAGAACTAAAGGAAGGGTAGTAGTACGGACGAATGCATTAAAAAAGGACGAACGGATAGTAGGACGGACGGATTAAAGGACGGATGGAGAAATGGAAAAACGGACAGATGGAAAGACGGACTAATAGAAGGATAGACAGACAGACAGAGACAGAGACAGAGAGGCTAGGAGGAAGGGGCATGGGTAGGTGGTGGGGGGGATGGAAGTGTTTCTTCGAGGAATTTCGTCCCTCTCTCTCTCTCTCTCTCTCTCTTTGTCTATCCTTCTATATGTCCGGACGTATAGAAGGATAGACGAACAGATAGAAGGATAGACGGACGGATAGAAGGAAGGACGAATAGAAGGACGAACGGATGGAAGGACCTATGGAGGGATGGATGGATGAACGGATAGAAGAACGGCCGGATAGAAACATGGACGGACGGATAGAAGGACGGATGGATAGAATGAAGGATGGATAGAAGGACGGGCGGACAGAGATATATGGGCGGACCGAATGACGGAGGGAGGGTCGGAGGGAGAAATGAAAAGACGTCTAATCTGGAATCTTCTGAGCTGATGAGGATTTTGTTTTTCAGTTGGAGAAGAAAATCTCGTCTTTGATTTTGATGGATTAATCAGACGAGATACAAGGACGAGATAGAGACAAAGAGAGAGACAAAGAGAGAGACACAGAGAGAGATAGAGACAAAGAGAGGGAGGAACGAAATTCCCCGGAGAAACAACTTCCATCCCACACCACCCACCAACCCTTGCCTCTCCATCTCTGCTGCATTGCCTCACTGTATCTCTGTCTCTGTCTGTCTCTGTCTGTCTCTGTCTGCCTCTGTCTCTCTGTCTGTCTCTTTCTCTGTCTGTCTCTATATCTGTCTCTGTCTGTCTCTGCCTGCCTCTGTCTCTCTGTCTCTCTCTTAATCTGTCTGTCTCTATATCTGTCTATGTCTGTCTCTGACTGTCTTTGCCTGTCTGTCTCTGTCTCTGTCTGTCTAGACAGTCTGTCTGTCTGTCTGTCTGTCTCTCTCTCTCTTGCTATCTCCTCTTTCTCCATCCCTACCCTCTTCCTTCCTTTCTCTCCTCCCTCCCTCCCTCCTCCCTCATTCCGCCCTTCCTCCCGCCGTCCGATCCAATCACACAGGAAAAATCAATCAATCAATACGTGCCTTCGATCTGTGTCTTTGCGTCCAATATCGGTTGATCGTTAGTCGACCGAGATTGGGGTCGTGACCTTATTCTGTCTCCCGTGGCAACTCGCGCAGGCGGCAAAAACAGACATCCCTACCCCACAAGAAACTAGAACGCCGCGTCCTCATTTGAATAATTTATGTCAGATATTCTGCCTGTAGCTGGAAGATGCTCCGCCCACACGTGAATAATTATTTTATGCTATAGGTTTAGGCCACTGCTGGACAGAGTTGTGTGTAGCAGTTAATCAAAACTTTTTCAAATCTGAAAAGGTAGCGACTTTTTAAAACAAACTAAATGTTATCTCTTTCTAAGCATCACGACTGATTGATTGATTGATTGATTCATTTCAGGAATTTATATAGCGCCCCTTCAAGAAGCCTACTAAGAGGCGCTCCCAGTCCAACCACGGTTTATTGATTGATTGATTGATTGATTACTGATCGACAACACCAACGGACTATATGATTCCCGACAACGCCTTCACTTCTGCATTATCATAACGGCACTGTAGAACGTTCCAGTGATTGACGTATAAATTATGTGGTTCCAATAGACTAGATTGGATTAGATTGCGTTGGATTGGGTTGGGTCGGGTTTGGTTGGATTTGATGTTTGGTTTGGTTTGGCAGGATTAGGTTGGATTGGGTTGGGTTGAATTGGGTCGGGTGGATTTGGTATAGGATTGAATTGGATAGGATTGGATTGGATTGGGTTTGGTTGAATTGGGTCGGGTGGATTGGGTAGGATTGGATTGGGTAGGATTAGATTGGATTGGGTAGGATTGGATTGGGTAGGATTGGATTGGGTAGGATTAGGTTGAATTGGGTTGGGTTGGATTGGATTGGGTAGGTTAAGGTAGTATATGTTTGGATTTGATAAGATAGGATGGGGTAGGGTTGGATTGGATTAGATTGGATTGGATTATATTAGACTAGACTAAACTAAGGGAACACTTTCACCGCCACCTCTTAGAACCTATAGAAGCTCGTGTGTCTATAATATAATTATGATGTCAAAATAGTTTGAATGTTACGAACGTTTGTCTGTCTGTCTGCCTCCGTATCTCAGGGTCTCCAGAGAACCAGTCTGTTCACTCACAGCAGGGCACCAGTCTCACGCATTTCGTAGCCTTCTTTCTTCCGCTGTTCAAGAACAGAATACACGCAAAACACGTCGAAAATTAACATAAGATAACATAAGAGAACAAAA
The DNA here is from genome assembly GCA_020284085.1 of Aporrectodea caliginosa. NCBI lineage: Eukaryota > Metazoa > Annelida > Clitellata > Crassiclitellata > Lumbricidae > Aporrectodea > Aporrectodea caliginosa. The sequence continues at coordinate 37,907 of JACEVL010000918.1, forward strand.
CATAACATAACATTAGATAACACAGGATAACAAATCATGAGGTAGCACAACATAGCGTAACAGGACATAGTAAAACATTATATGAAGTAACAATATGGGCCTATCGTCGCCGAACAAAAAACACTGAATGGCGTGACATAACCACCTGATATAGCCTAAGGTGACAACGCAGTTGATTAACTATGGAGGAACTTATATTGCGCCGATGTATAGGTGCCTAATGCACAAGGCATCAACCCATGGCGCACCAGATGAGTCCGTAACACAGAAAGGCAGCCTGCAATGGTGGAATTGCAATTTGTAAAAAGGTACGTCCTTAGTTGAAAACTAAACGGCACAAGCGACTGAGCAGAACGAACAGATCTATAGGGAACAGAACGGACAGATACAGAGAACACAACGGACAGATACAGGGAGAAGAACGGACAGATACAGGGAGGGTTCCGAAATCAAGGTCCAGCAAAATAATAAAGAAACTGTTCACCAAGCGCATTTCTAGTCTATGTATGACCAGAGAAAGATAATCCGATGGCCTGATTGAAAAGTGACATAAAACTTAATAATCGTAACGTAGAATCGCGGAAAATCGTGAAACAGAAATGACAAGAATATAGGCTAAATCATAGAAATCGTAAATGAATCAGAAAAAGCTTGTGAACAGAATCACATCTCCTTTGTCTCCACTCTCTGCGGTCTCTCTGGCAATATAGCACTCGGATCTTCGGTTTATAGTCTATCTCTGGACAACCCATCTGACAAGACGCAGCGCTCGTGAATAAGCTAGTGCCCTTGCTTAGCTATAGAGTAGAGCTTCAGAAATTTAGAGTTTAGGTTTACCATTACGAAGGGTTGCTTCATAACAAATTAAACAGCTTATGCTGCTCTTGTCACGGTAGCCGTCGGTAGGTAGCCAATACCTTTAATAATTAAAGGCGTCTTCATAATGTCTCAGGAAGAAGGGCGTGTACGCCTGGATTTTAAAAGCTGAAGTGGGGGAACGCCTGGAAATTGAAGTAGCAACTGTAGCAAAAATTTGTATTTTTGAAACTGTTGAATGTAAAAATTTTTTTAAATTAATAAATGTAATAATGTAAATTAATACATAGGAATTTGTTATTTGTAACATATTGTATTCAAGTATATGTTCCATGATGGAACATATGCATGCATAGCCCATGCACTGCTTCAGTTAACCTCGAAACTTGAAACTGTGAGTCTTGAAGTCTTCTTTGTTCATTTATTTCAGCAGAAATGCTGCAAAATAGTGAGGGATCGCGTTCCCTCACTGGAAAAAAGTGGGGGAACGAATGTTCCCACTTATTAACATGCTTTAGAACTTTACTATTCAATATTATTACTACGCTACAACGAAATAAAACTAACTGGATTTGTGATTTGATAACCCTCCAATTTCGATTTAGATGGTTTCTTTCTCTTTGATTATGAAGTTTTTGGACCAAACAATTTCTGTTAGCGCTCTACAAAATATAATGCGTCATCCGCAAGTTCTGATGACGTCACCGCAATCTGCGTTAAAACAAAATGGCGGTTTATGACTTTCGTGCGAATTAATGATAACCTCTCTTTATATACCTAGCAATTATACGACATAATAACCGCAGCACTGAATAGGCCTAATTATTTGATTGTATTTAAGTGTATTTAATTAGTAAATTGAGCGCAATGACAGGCGACGGCAAACTCGCCGAGTCACGAACACACAAAATCAAACGCACTTTCTACTTGTAATTATTTTTAATGACTTTGTAACATTTACTAGCAGGCGAACGTAACTTGCCCTAAGGAACAATAAATGTCTTAAAATAACACGTAAACGTCAGTTTGCAATTAGGATGCAGAATAACCTAAGCAAGAGTAAAAATAAGAAAAAAACGAGACAATACGAAGACGTAACGTTTCACCACAGTATTTTTCAACCAACTACAATGGCCCATATATGGGACTTACATAGGCTACTAGATCATTCTACACGTACACTATGCGTCTATACTGTAAAAAACCTTTATGTAATTGTATAATGTATAATTGTATATGTATATATATATATATATATATATTATATATAATTTTAATGTATATAAATAAAAGAACATGATGCCAGATATATTGTACCTGTAATAAATCATAATATAATCATGTCTTCTAAACCTAGACCTACTTAGATTGTTACTCATTTGATTTTTTTAATCTCATGAATTAGCTGGTGCGCTTTAGAAATTTGGAGATTAAACGATTTTCTTACAATGTCAATATTAATATTAATGTTGTTGTAAAATATTAACTTGTTTACTAATGTTAATATTGTAATAGTAACTAATTAATTAACGTATTAGAAACTGATTAATTATCATATTTATATGTAATTAAATTTATATTGGTGTTATTACTACTAAACCTACTACTAATATTATTATTATTATTACCATCATCATTGTCGTCGTCGTCCTCATCATCATCATCACCGTTGCTATCAAATTACCGAGTTACAAAGTCTGCGTTTTACAGTTGCCTAGATTAGTATATACAAACAATGTAATACTACTTTACGCGGTCAACTGCGTAATGGTATGTCCAACAAACGACATCTATACAACACACAACCTTAGTGTAATGCTAGAATTTTCAGATAGCGCCAGTCATTTGTTACTATTCAGAGGCGCAAGGAACCTGGCTACATGCACGGTCAAACGATGCACCTAACAGACACCTATGGTAAGTTTAGGTAAGGTTAGGTAAGGTAAAGTTATGTAGGGATAACGTATGTGGTACCTTGTAGTAAGGTAAGACAACATAAGGTTATTAGGTAACATCCTTAAGGCTTACCAAGGTATAGTTGGGTATAGTAACATAAGGTAAGGTAGGGAAAATTTAAAGCAGGATTGGGTAAGGCAGGATGAGGTATCTCTAGGTAGGGGAAGGAAGACAAGGTAAAAACGTGAAGTTTGTTATCATGAGGTAAGGTATTAGACATGGTGCAACAAGATGAGCAAGACTTATTGAAATATAAGATAATGTAATTTCAGTTATCACAGATTTATTTAGTACCTTTTTCAAGAGAAGCGCTCAAACTGAGATAAGGTAAAGTTATTAGGTCTAGCAAGTTAGGCAAGGTAAGGCAAGATAAGGGTAAGCCGTTATGATTTTTGTGTGGTAAGGTGAGATACAGGATAGTCGACACAAAAAACAGGTTATACTGTAATGGAACCTGTATTGGATCGGTCATAAAGTAAATATTGCAACGTAATACTCATAGTAACACGTTATTGAGTAACTATGGCAACCAGCTAACTAAGTACGGTAAACAAATAAGCGACGTCTATTTGACCTCAACAAATACTAGTGACAGTGAACAATTATTTACACATATCTGTGAAAGATGGCGTGTGGTAGCCTGCACCAGAGGGCAGTCGTACATGGTGGAGATCAATTGCATTCGTGCAGGCTATAGAACATATGTATACACACTTTATCTCCTTTGAAAACATTTCTCCTTTATCTCCTTTGAAAAGAAGCTGTTTGCTCCTACTTTGAAACAAGAGTAGCAATATCCTCCTTTGCATGCAAGCAACATAACTTTGTTACCTTAAAAAATCAAAATGTTTACTTTCCCTTTGAAAAAAAAACATATTCCTGCAAAGACTATACTCTTATTCATATTTTCAAACAAGAAATGGATATATATCTGCCTGCATCTGCTTTGAAAACCAGATACATAACCGGTATATTTATATTTCAAAACAAGATGCAAGTTAGACCTTTGAAAAGAAGATATATATTCACTCCCTCTCTGAAAACAAAATAAAGATTCATACTTATAAACAAGGTTATAGACTTGTTTGAAGAGAACATAATGTGCTTCCTGTTTGAAAACAAAATACATAATTTTTAACAAGCTGTACAGTTCTTCTTTGAAATAAAAGATATATGCTCATCCTTAGAAACAAGACATTTACTCTTCCTCTTAAACAATATTATGAACTTTTTGGTGAGCAGCTTTTTTAGCTGCTGCAACCAAGGTAAACTGATTCTATTCATCTATTTAACTCAGATTTAACTCAAACCAAAAAATAAACTCATTCAATTCGAGATAATACACCTTCTTTAAAGAAACTTTAAACGAGATGGGTGCACCTCTCTAAACGATATCTCTTTTCCTATGTTGAAACTTGATGGAAACACACCCTTTAGTCAGTCCTATGCAGCACATCATTTGCGCCGATTGCCAGTCTAACCTTCAGATACAGGAAGATCTTGTGGCCCTGACGCTAACGAAGATACTTGCATTTGCCGCGAACTTCAGGTCCAGCCTTATATTTGCAAAACTCTGGATAAAATCTAGGTGATTCCGGTTCAAAACACAATCGATGTGAGATATTGCGGAAACAGGATGCACTTCACAGTGGTCGAACAAACGAACATACGGTCGAAACTTTCCTCATATATTTAATGGGATTGAGCACAGTAATACATGTTTCTGCTCCTTTGCGGCGTAAAGCAAACGGATTTGATTTCGTAAACGAGTAAAAAATGTGTGCAGGGTATAGGGCCTATAGTTTAATAAGTAGATAATACGACAATTACATTAACTCTTGACATAAAGTAAATAAATAAGAAAGAAAAGCCTAACTCAATGTTTTCGTTGTTGCGAAATTCTCGAAATAGTTTGCTAAACTACGCCTACGCTAGATTCGGAGGTGAAAAAGAATCGACTGACAGCTTCCAGTCGAAATTGGAAATTTTGATTGCAGCACTTATCATCTCTAGTATACAAGGATTTTTAGGGCAAAATACGGCCGAATGGATAGAGCACCCGGCCTGTAATGGATAGCGCACGGGTTAGATTCTCCACTCAGGCGCTCACTATGTAAGGACCTGGTTCAAATTCTTCGGGCTTAGCGCCATCGATGTTCTGTCGTATGATCGTGTGAGCACTTTCGAACTTTTGGAAGGAGAGCAATATCAATTACTGTTTTGTTTGTATTGAATTGTATTGTATTGTACAAATAGAATTCATTTCTCGGCACACCATACATGATCAAAATTCTTCAAAGGGTGATCTTAACTTTGGGCGATATTTCGGCCGATAGCAAACACGACAACCCAACAACCGGGCCGCTTTTATTTTACAATTTCCTATCACACACCGGGAATCGAACTCCAAACTCGGAGGTGGAAGTCCTGCACCCCAGTTCAACGTGGGTGGGGTTCCTTATTCGGTCGCATTTCGAACTGCAAAACCTAGAGGCGATTTGTAGTAAATGGATACTTTCTCAACTTCAAAGCGCCAAATGTGTCTTTGATTCTCAAGTAAGTTTTACAAAATGACTATTATTTCGTACCTGAGGTACACGTACTCCCTCAGGATTTAATAAAAATAGGGATAGCCTTATTCTGCGATGGCTAGTCTTCGTTGATACCGTTCTGAGCACCAAAGTCCAAAAGTGCTGTGAAAAGCGATTGCGTTGAAGCGTTGGATGGCGACAGATGAGCGCTGGTAGAGAACTGTAGTTTCTCTTATGTCTGTTATTGTTATTATTATTATTATTACTATTATTATTAAGGAAACATTTTTCGGAAAAATATTGGTGGAACCCTCACTAGACAATCGATATATCTTGAGGTATATCTTGAGGTTATATAGAGCTTCTAATCACAGCATCCCAAAGGCGATGCGATGAGCAAAAAAACTTTTTCCCGTAGTGGACAATTAATCCTAACAGATTAAAATGGATCTAACCAAGTAAAAAAACTCCAAATTTAAACATGGATAAACCGCTTTAACGGCGCTTCAAAAGTGGCGCGCTCGAGACGGTTGACCGCTTTCACTCGTTTCAAACCAGCGCTTCTTCTCGCTCAGCTGCATTCTGGGGTTACGGCGTGACCTTTAGAGTTACAGCTATTTGTGACCTTTGTGACCTTTAACCCCGCTGGAGATCAGCGTCAGTGGTACGTGCGGAACTCCGTGGCATCGTCGGACGAATCGCGCGAGTAGTTCCTGCCGACGCGAACGAACTTCCGGTTGACGCCATCTTCCGCTGTCGGCACTTCCGCCGGAACCGGAAGTCCGTCGGCGGCCGGGGCAGCGGAAGTAGTCCCGTTTCCGGTCTGGATCTTGCTCATCATGTACGATCGGTCGTTGGCAATTGACGACGCGATGGCCTTCTCTTCCGGATGTCCTCCTCCTCCTCCGCCACCGCTGAAGTCCCCGGACTCCTCTTCCTCGTTCTCGAACTGTTTGTACTTGTAGACGTTGCGAAGGAACATGAGGAGTGGCGCGTAGATGATGTTGCTCAGACAGATTCCGACGTTCAGCCAGAAGAACCCGATGGACTGGTAGATACTGTCGGCCACGATGGGTCCGAACGCGTACGCCAGCGAGTAGGAGATGTCGGCGATGGCGTAGACGCTCCCGTAGACGGAGGTGTGGCGGACGTCGACCAGATGGGCCAGGGTCGGCAGGATGGCCGTATCGACGAGGGCAATTCCAAAGCAGTCGATCATCAACGGTATGATGACCATGCCGAAGTTGGAGCAGAAGGGAATGATGAGACAGCTGAGACCTTCGAGGGTCAGTCCGACGGCGGTGACGAGCCACTGGTGTTTCGGGAACATCCTGGCCAGCTTGACGGTCAGGTAGACTCCGAACACGTGCGGGATGAAGGCCGGCAGCCACACGGCTCCGATCTGGAACTCGTCCGCCTTCATCGTTTCGTTCATCCATCGGGCTATCGTCGGTTCGAGAAAAGCCAGGGATACGTTGGCCATGACCAGAGCCCCGGCGCATATGGCTATGTAGGGGTCCATAATCAGCTTATAGATTGGCGTACTCTTGATGGGTTCCACGCGGGCCGCCCTCTCCTTCCGTACGGGGTTCATGACGAAGCGTAGCATGATACCGTCGACCAGAGCGATCAGGGACAGCACGAGGAACGGCACCGCCTTCCCGGCGTACGTGTAGAAGAATCCGCCGAACGGTGGGGCAAAGAGACAGCCGAAGCTGATGAAGGCGAGGGCGATGCCCTGCGCCTTTGACCGGGCCGCCTCCTCTTTGTAGCGGTCGGCGATCATCGCTAGACCGGCGGTGTCCGCAAACGCCGAGCCGACCCCTTGGAGGCTGCGCGCCATGAACAGAACCGCGTAGCTTCTTCCGAAAGCGAAGATAGTCGTCGATAGGAAGATGATCGACAGTCCGATGATCATCGGGGTCTCGTATCCGATTCGGTCAATGACCGTACCGGAAATGGGACTGATCATCAGCTGGATGAGGGCCTTCGAAGCGAACAGGATCCCGACGCGAGAGTCCATCGTCTGGTCCCCGGTGTACTTGGGCAGCAGCGGTATCGGTCCCTTCTGAAGGGCGTCGTCGTCGCTCGAGTCGACCGCTGTCGAGTTCCAGTCTATGACGGCCGTGGTCGCCCTTGCGAGGAGGGCCAGTCGCGTCGACGGAGTGGCCTGCTCCAGCTCCAGCTGCTGCTCGGCAACCGCCTCTTTCTGCATCTCGTCCAAGTAGATTGGAATGATCGGCACGATTACCATGTAGAGCATGTTGTCGAGGAGAAGCGCAATACAGACGATGACGAGCACGAGGCGACGCTGAGACTCCGGGTTTTGGATCTTCTCGTTCAGGGCCACTATGAACCGGTTCTCCATGATGGCACCGACGAACGGGATCTGGACCATTTTGACGGATCACGAGCGAGTCTCCGAGGAAATTAATTAATTAGGTAATTAGTAAATGTTGTTGCTGACCCGGGAGAGTTTGTCGGACTTTAGCGGACAAGCTCTGACCAGTCTCGACAGTATCTTGACTTCGATGGACGTCTTTAGATAAGATTTAAATGGAAATTTCCTACCTCAGCGTCGCGGTCTGAGCTTCAAGGTAGAATTTTGGCTTCAGATGTGGCCAGCGAATCTTTGGCTTTCGAGTTTGTTTGACGGAATCTTTGGTCCATAGGATGATCTCCAAGCTGAGTGTCTTCGCTCGGAATTGAATTCAATTCCGGATTCGGTAGAGAAATCTTCGCCTGGAATAGTTCTTGCTGAAGAAGTTTGAACTTTAAGCCCGGAGGAACAGTTCCTGACTTGGTTTACAATCTTCAGTTGGAACAGTTCTTGCTGAAGGAATTATGGAAGGAATCTTAAGCTCAGAGCAATTTCTGACTTAATGAAGGAAGGTTTAGATGAAATAATTTCTGCTGAGGTAACTGTCGAAGGAGTCTTAAATCTCAAAATCCGATACCTGCTGAAGGAAATACTTAATCTAAAGCTCAGCGTACAGTTTCGGTGCAAAAGATTCCTGGCACAGTTCCTGGACAAAAGAATATAGTTGAACAAAACAACAATTCCTAACTCGATGACGAGCTCTTCAACTGAGATGAGATCCTTTGCTGAAATACTCACTGAAGCAATATCAAAGTGCGATTCCTGACATGCGATGGAATTTTTCGCTGACAGATCAATTCCTGTCTAAACACAGGAATCTCGTCTATGACAAACAGTTCTTGTGAATTGGCCAAGGACCTTTGCACTCGGCGTAACCCACGCGGTGGCGTTGGCGTAACTCTCCCTTTAATTACTCAGCAAACGCACTCCTCTTCTTCGCTTGTCGTCCGAAGAGCTCTCTCGGTCATCACGGCCGCCTACTCGTCGATTATATAGCGCCCTCCTCGCTCGATTCCTAAGTGACGTGTCGATAACACGCCTTTTCCCGGAATGACAACAGGTTTATTTTATTGCTGCTTCTCCTGCTCTTGCGGATGCAGGTGATGATGATGAATGAGCTGAGCAGCGCTTCGACGATGCTAATCGCTTTATCGAGTCACTTAACAATGAGTAATGCTCTCTCTCTCCTCGTAGAGGCCTGGACAAACAGTTGATGAATGTGTCTCTTCGTATCTATAAATAGACGAGGATCACGTGTGCATCGACGCGCACTTGAACTCTGATGACACCGGAAGTCTTCGTCTGGCACGTGACTCAGTTTCGGTAATCGTTTCCCGTCCGTTTCGATGCTGAAACCTTATAATAGTTCACGTTTCGGCACGGTCGATCGTGTGGTTGCAGTTCGCGACGCTCCTATTATCGCCCACTCTCGGTCACGTGCATCCGGTCACTTTGTCAGACTTCCCAGAATTCCACGTGCCTTCAACAGACAGCAGAGACAGACGAAACTTAGAAACCAGTCAAGGGTCCATTAAGTAAGTAAGTAAGTAGCCATTAGGGAAAAATCTTTGGCGCAGGTCTAGAAACGGCCAAGCGCGATTTCTGCGACGACAAAATCGTTGCCAGGTAAACCTAGCAAAATTTTAGAGAAGTAGGGGAAAGTTCTTAAACTTAGAAATATGAAATTAGAAGAAATTTTCGTAATTTTTGTCTGTTTCGAAACTTAAAATGGGTTTCAGGAAGAAGGCCGTGTGTGTAAACGCTGACGCCATGACCGAATGCCAACATGCCGATTTAATTGTTTAATTCGTCAAATAGCAATTTATTAATTATTAATAACTGGTTAACAAGAAAAAATGCCAACTTAACGGATACATACTGCATACTAAGTATCAGTCGAGTTTTTAAATATTAAATAACTTATTAATAACTCGTTTTTAACATAAACCACATCGTTAACGTCCCCGTATATAGACATACCGAAATAAAATTCTGATTTACTAATAACCTACTAGCTTTAGTAAAAATTATTAATATTATTGTTATTGTTGTCATGAAGTGGTTTACTACATAAACAGCACAAATACACCTCAACAGATAATGGTCTAGCTTAGCTAAAAACCTACAACATGTCAATCATTTATAATTTTTTTTATAACGCCCTGGTTTCAATAGGTTGCATTCCGTCAGCTTGTTGTATTATGGTATCTTCTGTGTGCTTAAGCCGAAAAAGCTCTAGCACTGAATGAAAATAGTCAAGGACTCGCTGTACCCGGTGACTGACCCAACACTTTGGAATTAGCAGCCGTTTCATTCACTCACTCGCTCGCTCTCTGTCTGTCTCTCTTTCTGTCTATGTCTCTCTTATGTTTTCTCTTTGTCTATGTCTCTGTCTCTCTCTGTCTGTCTGTCTGTCTGTCTGTCTGCCTGCCTGCCTGCCTGCCTGCCTGCCTGCCTCTCTCTCTCTCTCTCTCTCTCTCTCTCTCTCTCTCTCTCTCTCTCTCTCTCTGTCTCTCTCTCTCTCTGTCTGTCTGTCTGTCTGTCTGTCTGTCTGTCTGTCTGTCTGTCTGTCTGTCTGTCTGTCTCTCTCTCTCTCTCTCTCTCTCTCTCTCTCTCTCTCTCTCTCTCTCTCTCTCTCTCTCTCTCTCTCACACACAGCTGTCTCTCTTTCTCTGCCTTTTCTCTCTACCTTTCAGTCCGTTTCTCTCACAGTCTCACACGTTGTATTACCATTAGGTTCCATTGAACTACATCACATGATTCAAACGTCACATTAAATCACGCGCAGAATTAAATCAGACGTCACATTAAATCACATTCTGATTGTTTCAGCAACACACCCCAGGGCTGTGAACAAGAACCCACCCAATCCTCCCTCTGTCGCAGGCCCCGCCTATTTAACTGCAACACCCTAGCGAATATAAATACTTTACGATCGGTTCTCTTAGTTTGAGTTGTCTAAGTTTCTCGGAAACAGGGTCGTAACTTTTGTTCCAGGTTCCGTTTCGGTTATTCGTTCCGTTTCGTCGAAGACGGGAACACGTGCGGAACAGCGTAACGTTAGAACAACATTCAAGGTTGGCATTTACGATATTTATTTGCTTGTCTATAAATTTGTCCAAGGCCATCGCCTGAGCGATGTTGCCAGTGAGATGCGATATCGCTTAAGCGACCTTGTCGTGAGTTAATCGCCAGACACGGAAAAGTAATGCCTGGTGCAACGAAAATGTTTATGGATATAATTGTCTGTTAATTAAGCACAGACGGTGTGGCCTATTATACAGCCCCGCTTTATTATGTTCTGCAATATCGTTGATATTGTAATTTGTAACTTCTGCTGCACCGGTGTCCAATGCAAAAGGTATCAACCGATGGCACACCAAAACTAAGCCGTATTCAGGTCAATTACACCAAGAAGATCAGTCCGTAAGACAGAGAGGCAGTCTATTTGAAAGAGGTAGGCTTAAGTCTTAATTTAACAACGAAGTGACGTAAGCGACTGAGCAGAATGAACAGATACAGGGAGCAGAACGGACAGATACAGTGAGAAGAACGGACAGATACAGGGAGCAGAACGGACAGATACAGGGAGCAGAACGAACAGATAGAGGGAGCAGAACGGACAGATACAGGGAGCAGAACGAACAGATAGAGGGAGCAGAACGGACAGATACAGGGAGCAGAACGAACAGATAGAGGGAGCAGAACGGACAGATACAGGGAGCAGAACGAACAGATAGAGGGAGCAGAACGGACAGATAGAGGGAGCAGAACGAACAGATAGAGGGAGCAGAACGGACAGATAGAGGGAGCAGAACGGACAGATAGAGGGAGCAGAACGAACAGATAGAGGGAGCAGAACGGACAGATAGAGGGAGCAGAACGGACAGATAGAGGGAGCAGAACGGACAGATAGAGGGAGCAGAACGGACAGATAGAGGGAGCAGAACGGACAGATAGAGGGAGCAGAACGGACAGATAGAGGGAGCAGAACGGACAGATAGAGGGAGCAGAACGGACAGATAGAGGGAGCAGAACGAACAGATAGAGGGAGCAGAACGGACAGATAGAGGGAGCAGAACGGACAGATAGAGGGAGCAGAACGGACAGATAGAGGGAGCAGAACGGGCAGATACAGGGAGCAGAACGGACAGATACAGTGAGCAGAATGGACAGATACACAGAGAGAGCTACAACATCTAGGTCCAGCAATCGAAAGGATCTTTGGCCAAGATCCAGTACTAGTTTTTGGCACGACCAAGGAAAGACAATCAGATGACCTGATTGAATAATGATTGGTCAGAGAAATTAATACTGATTGGTCGATAAGGAATATACTTACTTGCTTACAAACGTATTTGACAGTGGCTTACAATAAGTGGGTATACTGTGTTATGAGACACGCCTGTGTTCAGGCTACAATATTAATCGCTTCAGCAGACACCTAAGAGTACATGCACAGAACAACGAAATCCGATCGAAGATCAACATTCGTCGCTTTAATACACGATCCCTCGAGCTAATATCTTTGCTAAGCCATTTTGCAGGATGTAGTAAATTTACGATAAGTAGAATCTAAGTGTATACATAATACGCTAGCCGTTTACTCGTTCACCTGTATGTCCATCCATCATTCCATCCATCCATCATTCCATCCATCCATCATTCCATCCATCCATCAATCCACCCATCTATTAATACATCGATCAACGCATCCATCCATCCGGCCGCCATATAATTTACTTAGCGCCAATTCAAAGACGCCCAGCACTTCACAGTATACTCTATAGAAACGACTGAAAATGCGCAAGAGACGCAGTAATAGCCTGGGAATCTGGAGGATTTACACCACCTCCTCCAAACTCACCTCTCCACTTACTCCCAACTAGAGGTCTGCGGGTAGAGCATTTTTGCTACCCGACCCGTACCCGTAAAACAGGACCGTTACCCGTACCCGTACCCGACCCATACTCAAAATTACTACCCAACCCGACCCGTACCCGCGGGTATACCCGTACCCGTACTGTACCCGCCACTTAATTAATAGGCCTTCACACGATGAGTTTTATGCAGCCAACCATAACTCGGCAGTTTGCCATAAATACCGCTAATTGAATAATTTAAGTATTTCTCAGAGGTAACTGAATGAAAGACTTGGTGCTTCAACTATGTCTAGCCTGAACTACCGTAACTGCATCAATGCCATCAACCTGTTTTAACACGACTGCTCGACTGCCAGGCTATAGGCGTCAGCGACCTCTGACCACGGTTGACGGGACTGAAACTTAGATGTAGTATATGTAAAAACTCTATGATGTGGTTGTGTTAATGGAAACAAGTCATTTTGTAGCTGTACATTGAGCATCTATAAATGAATGTCAAGCTTACTAAGGTGCACGGATATAGGTCAACACAAGGATATGGTACTTAGACAGGATACCGCCAGTTATAGTAAGTCTCTGAAGGTGCAAGACTCACTATTACATATAACCCCAAAATTTCACTTCGGTACGGGTAAAACCGGGTATACCCGTACCCGTAATGCTCCTACCCGTACCCGACCCGACCCGTAAAATGTCTACCCGACCCGTACCCGACCCGCGGGTACGGGTCGGGTACGGGTAAACCCGCGGGTACGGGTATACCCGCAGACCCCTACTCCCAACCCCTCCCACAACTCCACCATCTACTCTCCACTGTCTCTGTAATCAAGAACGCGTCTATAGGAAGTGCGATCCGCCATGTCTGACAACATCTTGATGTACAAAGCGGTCAACAGATATAGGAAGTGCGATCCGCCATGTCCGACAACATCTTGATGTACAAAGCGGTCAACAGATCGGCGACAATGAACAATGACAGTGAACGGCGACGATATCTTCGCTGGACTATCACTAGCTAATATTTCGAAACTTCAGTCTGTTTTTGATGCCACAGACCGTCTAATTGAAAGTCGTTAGATTAGATTAGATTATGGAGTTGAACGAATACGAATCAGACGATAAAAGGCGCGTTCGGTCGCCTTGTTAGTGTTCTTGTTAGTGTTTTGTTTGTGTTATTGTTAGTGCTCTTCTTAGTGTTCTTCTTAGTGATCTTTTTAATGTTCTTGTTAATGTTCTTGCTGGTGTTCTAGTTAGTGTTTCATTAGTGTTCTTAGTGTTCTGCTTAGTGATCTTCTTAATGTTCTTCTTAATGTTCTTGTTAGTGTTCTTGTTAGTGTTCTCGTGAGTGTTCTTAGTGTTCTTGTTAGCATTCTTGTTGGCGCCCTCCCCAGCGGCAATTGCGCTGGTTAGTCGACCGCCGTCCATGTAATTCACTCAAGCGCCTTCAGATGCGTTTGTCCTGCGGATCATGGCGACTATTTGCTGTTTCAATTTGTGTCGGAGTTCCTGCTTGCCAGCGCCCTACGGCGGATGGCTTGGCAATCTTGCCTCGCCTCTCCGACGCGTCTTTCGGACGGCTCAAATTTAATAACTCGAGGACGAGCAACGAACGGAAAATCCCGAGCTCGACGACCGTAGACACGAGTTCGGTCAGAGGAGTATTTGTTCGGGAATTTCCGGTATGTGTACAGAAGTCTACAAAGAAAAACGAGTCAACTGATGCGAGTCGAGTCAGACTCGAATGAGCCAACTTGACTCGGAATCTGCTTCGGTCTCAGTTTGTATAGCGCCATTATAACTGACACATAATGTGCAATGCAACTCCATACAATACAAGACCATGTACTCTATGCAGGCAGGACTACGCAATGTTACAATATGCAAAATACAATACTATATCATACTATACTCTGCTATACTAAATATGATGTGCTATATACTATACCGTAACATACCATGCAATGCCATACTTTACCATAATACGATATACCATACCATGCCATACTACTAGACTATGTAATACCATACTATATATATATATATATACATCATAAAATACAATGAAGTGCAATTGAATACAGTTGATGACTATATGATTCGAACCAGATTCGCAGCACTGCATTTCGTCCGCTCTGCCACAGATGTGGTTGAGTGGAGGAAGGAGTGGAAGTAGATGCCAGAGCTCTGGAGTGTTTGTCGAGGTCCTTCCATGCGAGTGGTTTATGGATGGGTCTGAAGAGCAGAGGCAACTGGAGAACCTCTGGCAATCACTTCATCATCCAATGAAGGACGTCGAAGCCTATCATAGGACATCCGAGGCACAGCCTATAAGCTGAGGAAGCCCAAGCTTACCTAGTCTAATCTAATCATCTAATCTAATCTAATCATATGGAATCTAATCTAATCTTTCTGGAGTAATCTAATCAAGAATAATACTACCTACCTTCTACCACTAGTTTCTCCTTACATCCCGCCCCGCAGTCTGCCATCTTCGGTTTTGGTTATCCTCCATCTTCCAATTCTCGACCTAAACGACACCCACCTTAGTATCTACTCTGCCCTCTCTCACCCTCTGGAAACCGTACTCGGACCTCCTTCGGATTACCCTTTTGGACAACCCATCTGACTTTGCGCAGCGCTCATGCATAAGCTGATGCCCTGCGCTTGGCTTTCGAGTGGCTCTTTAGAAGTTTGGAGGTTACAATTGCCATTACGATGGGTCTTTTGGCTGAGCCTCGATGTAGCACTGACATGGACTCTCGTGTATTCCATTCTGCTGCCCCAAGGTAAGGAACCGAATACTAATAATGATGCTCTGACTGCTTCTCTTCCTTTAGAATAGTCTCAAAACTCACGATTTCTCATTGGCTTTCAGATATCTGCTTATCTAACAGCTCTTCCTTCACCTGGCGACTGACTAACCGCGGCTCAGTTTCGCATTTCTGTGTGACTTTGCACGCGTTAAAAATGTTTGTAACAATAATAATAAAAATAAGGATTTAATTAGAAGCTAAATTATAAAATAATATAATCCGATGGAAATGTTTGTTTAAATTTACAAGCTTTCAAAACCACATTTCGATATTTGCAATTCGCATGAGTTGTTAGGATAAACGGTTTACGCACCTCTAAATACGAGATTGTAGGCCTATATAGGTTATACAGTCCATTGCGTATATACTTTACACTTTAAGTTTACGGAACTCAAACAGCAGCAATTGTTATCACGACTTCTAAGGCGTAACTCATTTTGTACAAGGCTTCATTAAGGTATCCATGTCATGTTGGCCTAGGAAGCCTAGACTTACGAGGAAGCAAATAATCCGAAAGAGTTCATAGGTCTCCACCTCACTCTCCTGAAGCGTAGGCAAATATAATCTAATCGAAGCCAATCACTTCTATAGTGTCGTTTTCACATAGTAGGCCTACAAGGTGTCGATAAGACGGACAGACAGACAGACGCAGAGACAGACAGACAGACATAGAAAGAGAGATGAGATATACATGTAAATACATGATATATATATAATAAATAAATATGCATAAACATATATATTTTCGCAAGCCTGCATGTCCACAGACCTGCAAACAGTAGAGGGATCGGTCGGTCAGCCTGGCCATGCACAGCAGAGCGGCGGCAGAGCATCGCATCTGGCGATTGAAGGAAATTGTCTAATGAAGCATTCCATGAGTGGTCAGCGCTGGTCAGTGAAAATGACCAATTTGGTCAAAACAGTTATATTGACGTCCACATTATCAGCTCGAGTGACCACGTCGACGACAGCCATCGTCGATATTTGGCCACTCCCTGCCCCCCTCCACCCCATCCCCTCTATCTCGCCCCGGGGCACTACAAATCCCCTCTCTGTGCCTGTCTCTCTGTCTCTATCTCTCCCGCTCTCTGTCTACTCTTGCTCTGTCTTGCTCTGTCTTGCTGTCTCTTCCTTGCTTGCTCTGTCTCTCTTTTTCGTTCTGCCTCTCTCGCTTTCTCTCTGTCTCTCTCTGTCTCTTTATCTCTCTCACTGTGTGTCTCTCTCTATCTCTCTCTCCTTCTCTGTCTCTCTGTCTCTTGTTTACATATCTGTGTATGTAGCCTATCTCTATGTATTTTTGTCGCTTCCTGTCTCTCTTTTCTTTCATTGTCTGTCTCTCCTTAGTCTGTTGTATCTGTTCATGTTTTATCTGTTCATGTGTCCGCCTCTGTCTCTCTCGTTCTCTGTCTTTCTTTGTAAGTCTTTCTGTCTGCTTGCCTATCTGTCTGTCTTTGTTGTCTGTCAGATTATTAAACTTTGTCTCTGTTCCCATTCATATCTTTCTGTCTGTCTGTCTCTCTCCCCTTCTCTGCCTGTCTGTCTGTATCTATCTCTGTGTATATCTCTCTCCCTATTTCTCCCCCATTCCTCTTCCTCCCTCTCTATGTGTGTCTCTCTCTCTCTGTATCGTTCTCGGTTTCCTTTGATGTGCTCTGATCAGTGATCCGTAAACGGTGAAATATTGATCTCCGCTGTTCTTTGAACCGGAACCACTTCTGGAAATTCGAAACCCGTCGTCGGAAGACAAAGGGTCAACATCGATTCGACCCAAAGTCAAGAAACGAAGCAGAAAGAGTTAACACCGAGAAAGACATCGAGAGAAAGACAGACAGGACACAGGAATACACACAAAGACTTAGGGACAGACATATACACGTACAGAGACCCACAGACGACAGATTCACACAGACACACAGACACACACACACACACAAACACACACACTATACACACATGACACAGAAATCGTCGGTATATTCCATACATTTACATATACAAATACAGCACACATACAGACAAACATACAGACAGACAAGTGAGCAAGCAGAAACGAATGCAGACATCTACAGTTTTGGGGGCCCTGTGCTGACAGATAGATTAACAGGCAACAACGAATGCAAACAGATAGATAGACACGCATACATGTAGACAGACAAAAGCAAGCGGACAAAGTAATAAGCAAGCAGACAGTCTGACGTGTGGATCAAACGGATAGATGAGCAATGAATTAATCGGAAGATGTATTGGATACACGACATGCCATCTAGCGATGAAAGCATGTCATCACATAATATCATCTGTCACGTGACTCACGTCATGACACTACAGCGTCACGACAGAGACAATCATCGCTATATATACCATACATTTAAATATATATACACATACAAACAAGCGCACACATACATACATTCATTCATTCAGTGAAGGACTAATAATTATAACACATCTTCAACGAACTGCTCAGAATAGTCCAAATACTCGTTTAACTGTTTACGACGCTAAACTACACGTTTACCCATATATATATATATATATATATATATATATATATATGTCTACGACTACGTGTATTTATATCAAATATCTTCTCTAAAAAATCTGATGCACATGCATGCGTCAAATACATACATAAGACATAGTCATTGGATACATATGTGTTATATATATATAATATTTATCTATTTAACATATATATATATATACATTATTTTTGCGTTTACGATTACGATCAGTGGTGGATCCCGTATCTAAGCCCGAATCGAATCTCAAACATTTGTCCGACGACGACCGATACAATTCGGTCGCTATTGACACAGCGATGCGAGTCGATGTCCACCGCGAGAGAGACAGCTGCCGAATATCCCAGAAACCTTTGCAATTATCTGCATGCCCTCGGCCGGTCTGGCCCTCCAGCGGCTGGAGGGAGCAGCTGTGCGCAGCGGCTGAATGCAGCCGTGCCGACGACAGAACTTTGTTTGGCGAGAGATATATTGAGGCCGTACCCTTAATCACCGCCTCGGATTACGACCCAATAACCGCCCCCGGCCGCCCGGGGTACTTCATCAACATCCGCAAGCAGCGACCCCCTGTCTGCCTCTAAATAGACCACAGAATATAAAAATATAGAGAAGATATAGTCTTGCACGAATCCGGTAACACCGCCACTGATCGTAGGCTACTTTGTAAGTGCCAGTCCCAAGCCTCGATGAAGAAGGAGGGCGACGCTAATGATCTTTGTTATCACACGGTGTCGTTAAACAGAAACTACTACTACTAATCCGGTTACTGGAAGGAATCTTACTTATTTTATATTTCGGAATTTTCACGGCCCAGAAGAAAACATCTCAGACTTCAATATCCTGAAAATAATTTTCCGACATTTAATCCGAATAGGTAATAACAAACTATCGCCGGGTTGCTGGGGATATTTTGAAACAAGTAAAGGCAACGTGGTTTGCACGAATTAAGTAATTGTAAAACAGTCTTCCTGAAAAATAGCCAATTCTATTGAGTATTTCAGTGCAAGCTTTTGTAAAGAAACCTAAACTTGTATTAACAAGGTTTCTTACATTTGCGTTCACCTCGCAACAAAAGCACTAACCCAATGTTGCGTGGTACCTTGGCCAATTGGTTAGAGCAATCGTATTGTATTATCGTATTATATTGTTTTGAAGAATACAATCGAAATTAATCAACAGCTTAATTGTAATTGTAGTCGTAAATTTATATTCCGCCACCAGCGAAACTCATTTTGTATTGAAAAGTTATGTCAAAATTTCATAACGATAAAATTTTCCTATTATCCTGCGATTTTCCAAAGCATCAGGCACTCTCGCACATATTTATCATAACTTCATAATAATACAATAATATGTCTGCGTAATATGTACATCGATTCACAACAATGCATAATGATGTATTTACAATAATTACATGATATCTAAACTTGGACTTATACTTATACTTGTATGCATCAATTATACAATAGACGATTATATATATACATATATAATAAATCATGTATGTATATATAAGTTTGTGTAGATGCATAAAATCATATATGCCGATAGGACTATATTATTGCTATTTTCATCCAGCGTCTCTGCTGCAGTACCCGCTGGCCATAACGGAGTTCATCATTCATCAGAGACAGATATATATATATATATATACATATATATAAAAGTTTTAAATTATATATAATCATACGCGTATATGTATATTCGGAACAGACAGGACATGCATTCTTATATATGGGTTGAGTTTTGCCGCAAGAGTCCCATACATTTCGATTAATAGTCGTCCATCTTTCCTCGAGGCCTGCTTCAACTTTCTCTCTCTCCCTCTCTCCTCTACTCCTCCCACCCATTCCCATACTTTCCTCTTTACTCACTCCCTTCTCTTCATATTTTCCTCTCCACTCCCTCCCTCTCCACAGTTCCCTTTTTCTCTCTTTCATTTTATTTCTATTCAAGAAACTCACCATATATATATTTGATATATATTTTTATTCATAAGAATATTTTTATGCGTATATCATGTATTTGTATGTATATGCATGTAAACGTTGTATATAAGTAGATATGACAATATATAATGTATATATATATATATATACACACAAATCTATACATATAAAATAGATATATAAAGATAATGTATATATATATATCCACACAAAGCTATATAATATATATATATGTTATATATAATGGCTGATCAATATTGAAGTCGCAGTTGGAGTCGGAGGCCGAGAGCCGTGACTCGGTACGGTCCAATGGGAGGAGTTCTGCTTTATGAAATGCGCTATATAACTTCGATCGATGCCTCTCGATCTTTCTCCCTCCTCTCCCTCCCTCCCTGCTCGGCTGCTCTCTCCCTCCCTCTTCTTCTCGCATCCAAGAACCGCGTCAAAGACTCGTCGGTAGGGGGCGTGACGGGCGCCCGGTCGGTCGGTCCGGCATTCCGAGTAGCCCGACCGCGTAGTATCGATCCATCAATCTGCCGGACCCCTTTTACGCCGGCGTGCCGCCGTGCCCCACGCTTTCCTACGTCTTCGGAGATGAATTAGCTTATCGTACAAGCGTGGTTGTTAGTATTATTACGATCGAACGGACGCCGGACAAATTTGACGGACTGCCCGCGAGTGTCGGAGGAGTAGGGATGGTTAGGAAGGGAAATGGGGGAAGAAGGGAAGAGTAGGGAGTGGGGAAGGAGGGAGGGAATGGACCGGGTGTAGGTTTTTGACGCATTTTGCTTCGGCGGTCTTGTCAGACTATCAGTCGCCTCTGGGTGTGGAGGGAGAGTGGGAGGGAAGGAGGGAGAGTGGGATGGTGGGAGGGGAAGACGGTGGCAACCGGGGACCAGTCTACTTAGGAAAGGCGGTAGCAATTTGTCGGGTGGACGCAGAGGAACCGAGAGGGAGAGAGACGTATGGAGAAGACAGAGGGAGAGAGACGGAGGCAGATGCAGAGTCAGAGAGCAGACGAAGAGACAGAGACAGTGAGAAAGGGACAGGGAGTGAAACAGAGCCAGTAGAGAACAAGAAACAGAGAGAAAAGGGACAGAGACGGACAAAGCAGGAATAGAGCAGAAACAGATAACATTAGACAGACAGACATGAGAGAGAAAGAGAGAGACAAAGACAGATAGGGAGAAAGACAGAAAGAGAGACAGAGAGAGAGAGACAGACATATTGGAAGAAAGACAGACAGACATACAGACAAACTTACACATAGGCAGACAGACAGCCTGCAGGGAGACAGACAGACAAATCAGAATGAAGGCAGACAGTGAAATAGAAAGACAGATAGACAAACTGAAGCAGAGGCAGACAGCCATGCACACACACACAGAGTGGGAGTTGATTTGTTCTCTGACTTGACTCGTCCTATGAGCCGCATCTTGATCATTGTCGGTCATTTCCCTTTAACAGCCGATCCGTTGTCAAGGCAACGGTTGCGATTGGCGACCCACGGGGGATGGGGGAGAAGGAAGGAGGGATTGAGGGAGACAGAGGCGCCAAACTGTGTCCATCCAGATGACCGGCGATGAGCCTTGTCCGATGCTGACCACTGGTCCGACAAAGAACATGATCTAATCCAGTCATGTCTGTGTACGATTACGAATCGTAGTGTGGCCACGGCTGAGAATCTGGTAACGGCAGACACTCATATTATTGAGTACAATACAACACACAACACAACACAATATACTGGGGCGCGGTGGTTTGGGGTATGTTCGGTGCCTTGCAGCTGGAGGGTTGCGGGTTGAATCCACCTCAAAGTCGCCGCGTAGGGACCCTGGGCAAGTCGCAATTGCTCATGCGCTTCGGCGTGAAACTCCGTCAGCGTTCGCGCAGTATGCCTCTGAATGGGAAATCTGGTAGGGACGCTATAACAAGTGTTCAAATACAATACAATACAATATTCTTTAAAACTTACATGTATGTTGCCGTAATTTACGGCAGTATATGATAGTAACCGGTTCTTCTCTTCCTCTTCCTCCTCTTCCTCGTCGTCTTAAATCCACCTCCATATTCTCTCATTCGTCTTGGTTGTTACCGGACTTATTTTCAAGGTATCGACCTGATTACGGATTGGTTTTAGTGCGCCATCGGTTGATGCATTGTGCATTATACACTGGCACTATAGAAGTTGTAAATTAATATCAGCGTAATCTCCCAGGTTGATGAATAATTATAGTCGATAGTGATCATTTATAGTCGATAGTGATTATTTATAGTCGATAGTGATTATTTAGAGTCGATAGTGATTATTTATAGTCAATAGCTGATCATTTATAGTCGATAGTGATTATTTATAGTCGATAGTGATTATTTATAGTCGATAGTGATTATTTATAGTCGATAGTGATTATTTATAGTCAATAGCTGATTATTTATAGTCGATAGTGATCATTTATAGTCGATAGTGATCATTTATAGTCGATAGTGATTATTTATAGTCGATAGTGATTATTTATAGTCAATAGTGATCATTTATAGTCGGTAGTGATTATTTATAGTCGGTAGTGATTATTTATAGTCGATAGTGATCATTTATAGTCGATAGTGATCATTTATAGTCGATAGTGATTATTTATAGTCGATAGTGATTATTTATAGTCAATAGCTGATCATTTATAGTCGATAGTGATCATTTATAGTCGATAGTGATTATTTATAGTCGATAGTGATTATTTATAGTCGATAGTGATTATTTATAGTCGATAGTGATTATTTATAGTCCAATAGCTGATCATTTATAGTCGATAGTGATCATTTATAGTCGATAGTGATTATTTATAGTCGATAGTGATTATTTAGAGTCGATAGTGATTATTTATAGTCAATAGCTGATCATTTATGGTCGATAGTGATCATTTATAGTCGATAGTGATTATTTATAGTCGATAGTGATTATTTATAGTCGATAGTGATTATTTATAGTCCAATATCTGATCATTTATAGTCGATAGTGATCATTTATAGTCGATAGTGATTATTTATAGTCGATAGTGATTATTTATAGTCGATAGTGATTATTTATAGTCAATAGCTGATCATTTATAGTCGATAGTGATCATTTATAGTCGATAGTGATCATTTATAGTCGATAGTGATCATTTATAGTCGATAGTGATTATTTATAGTCAATAGCTGATCATTTATAGTCGATAGTGATTATTTATAGTCGATAGTGATTATTTATAGTCGATAGTGATTATTTATAGTCAATAGCTGATCATTTTTAGTCGGTAGTGATTATTTATAGTCGATAGTGATTATTTATAGTCGATAGTGATTATTTATAGTCAATAGGTGATCATTTATAGTCGATAGTGATCATTTATAGTCGATAGTGATTATTTATAGTCGATAGTGATTATTTATAGTCGATAGTGATTATTTATAGTCCAATAGCTGATCATTTATAGTCGATAGTGATCATTTATTGTCGATAGTGATTATTTATAGTCGATAGTGATTATCTATAGTCGATAGTGATTATTTATAGTCAATAGCTGATCATTTATAGTCGGTAGTGATTATTTATAGTCGATAGTGATTATTTATAGTCAATAGCTGATCATTTATAGTCGATAGTGATCATTTATAGTCGATAGTGATCATTTATAGTCGATAGTGATTATTTATAGTCGATAGTGATTATTTATAGTCAATAGCTGATCATTTTTAGTCGATTGTGATCATTTATAGTCGATAGTGATTATTTATAGTCGATAGTTATTATTTATAGTCGATAGTGATTATTTATAGTCGATAGTGATTATTTATAGTCAATAGCTGATCATTTATAGTCGGTAGTGATCATTTATAGTCGATAGAAGAAGACAGAGGATGGGACTTAAGAAGGGCAATAGAACTCGCAAGAGACCGACCGAAATGGAGAAGTTTTGTTAGAGCCTCATCGTCAGCGAATACTTAACATAACATAACATAACATATTTTATTCGGCAACCAACTTAAAATACAGATCGTAAGTACATGAAACTGTTTTTCGAGGTTTGTCGGTATGCCCAGGAGACCCAAAAGGGGCCGAGGGTCCCGCAAGCCAGGGCCACCTGAGACAAATTAGTTGACAGAAAGTATTACGGCCAACTATGATAAATCACAAACTAGGTAAAATATTCTTAACTATCTTAACTAAAAATTAGAAATTAAAGAAAATTAAAGAAAACTAAGAAAAATTAGAGATTATGCACATATAATGACATAGCTTATAAACAGGTGCACACTCCCTTTACGGTGACCAGGTCGTCCCCTCTTATGAGTGTGTTAGGT
The DNA here is from genome assembly GCA_020284085.1 of Aporrectodea caliginosa. Lineage (NCBI taxonomy): Eukaryota > Metazoa > Annelida > Clitellata > Crassiclitellata > Lumbricidae > Aporrectodea > Aporrectodea caliginosa. The sequence continues at coordinate 62,095 of JACEVL010000918.1, forward strand.
TCCTCGTTGAATGTGGGTAGAAAGTTTACGTTTAAACAGCTGGAGAGAAGGTAGTGAACGAATGTGGAGAGGAATACTGTTCCATGCTCTTGGACCTGCACATTTTATTGATACTAGTCTATTATTGGTACGAGCAAACGGTATGTAATATGGCTTGAAGTTTCTCAAGCGATCATGATTATCAGTGTTAGATTGAAAATAATTCCTATAGGTTGAGGGTAATTGGTTATGAGTATATCTATACATGAATATCCCAATTTGGACCTGCCTTATCTGGTCAGGTTTTAATATTTTCAGTCTCAGGAATTCAGTTATCGTATGGGCTCCATATGGGAGTTTTGCAATAAATCTGACTGCCCGTTTTTGGAGGACAACTAGTCTAGAGAGATTGGACTTATATGCTGATGCCCAGACTATATTACAGTAAGTTATGTATGGATGTATAAGAGTGTAGTAGAGAGTGGTTCTAGTCTGTGATGGGAGGATTCTAGATATACGTGCAAGTATTCCCAGGTTTTTAGCAATTTTTATAGAGATATTAAATATATGATCTTTCCAGGATAGGTGCTGATCTACATAGACCCCAAGGAACTTAGAGGACTGAACTTGAGTAATAGGGGTACCCATAATACACAAGTTTGTATATGAGTTAGGAAGCGATTTTTTGTATGACCTAAAAAGAATAAAGTTAGTTTTATCTAAGTTGAGAGTTAGCTTATTCAGTTGGAACCAATCAGCTACTTTACACAGTTCAGAGTTGGTATGATTAATTAGTGTTTCTATTGAGGAGTGAGAGTTAAAAATATTAGTATCGTCAGCAAATAATATAAAAAATAGATCAGGAGAGACATTAGGTAGGTCATTTATATATAAAATGAATAATAAAGGACCGAGTATGGAGCCTTGAGGTACACCATATTTAATTAGTTTCAAAGGAGACTTAGTACCGTTGCAGCTCACTAATTGCATTCTATTATCAAGGTAACTTTTGAACCAGTTTAGCTGTGTGTTTCGAATTCCATAAAGAGATAATTTTTTTAGTAATATACCATGATCAATAGTATCAAAGGCTTTGGCCAGGTCTAGGAATATACCTATGGAGAATTCATTTTTATCCATTGCAGCAGAAATTTTATCTTGCATACTTAAAAGTGGCATGAATGTTGAATGGCCTGATTGGAATCCATGTTGGGAGGTAAAGAGAATATCAAATTTGGTTATATAATTATTAAGTCTTACGTGCATGGCCTTTTCAAAACATTTTGAGAAGAAAGGAAGGACAGATATGGGTCGGTAGTTAGAAGCCTCATCTCTTGGTCCTTTTTAAAGATTGGTACCACCTTTGCTATTTTTAGAGCTTGAGGAAATATGCCAGTTTTGAAAGAGCAGTTGATAATTTCAGTTAGTGGTTGTATTATATTAGGAAGGCTTGTTAAGGCTATAGTTGGATCAATGTCATCAACTCCTTTTGCATGGGAAGGATGGATTGTATAACTTAATTGCATTAATTCATCATTAGTTATTTCAGTAAGGCCAAAGGAGTCTACTTTCGAGGGAGGCATATATTTTTCAATGTTAGAAGTTGAGTTTGGGATATTTATTGCTAGGGAATGGGCAATATTAGTAAAGTAGTTATTGAATTCGGTCGCAATTTTTATTGGGTCTGTGGAGGTAAGACCATTTATCTTTAATGATTTAATATCCCTATCTTCCTCATTGGATTTACCAATTAAATGTTTCAGAATTTTCCAAGTTTCCTTAAGGTTGTTGCTTTGTCTACAGAATTCTGCTGCATAATAATTCTTTTCAGCCTGTATCCTGATTGCTTTGAATTTGTTCCTATATGAAATAAAAGCCTTCTTGTTCTGGATATTTGGGTTTTTGATAAATTTTTGGTATAATTTGGATTTTTTCTTACAGGACTTAAGTAAGCCTTGGGACATCCAGGGATTTTTTGGTGAGTTCCTTCTAGAAGATTTCTTTTGGCAAAGAGGGAATGCTAATTCATATTTCTGTTTATATTCATGGAGAAAAGTATCATATGCCCTATTTGTATCTAAGTTATGGCAGGCATCAAGTACTGGTGACCAATTTATTTTTGAGATAGAATTTTGGAAAGCGGTAATGGATTCTGGGGTGGTTTTCCTAAATGAACGGGGTAGTGGTTTGTTAGAGTGCACTATCTCCTGTTCAAATTGGGCTAAAATAGGAAGGTGGTCTGATATGTCAGTAATAATAATTGTGGATTCAATCAATTTATGCCAGGCATTAGTATAGATGTTATCTATTAGAGTTGAGGAGTACTCCGTTATTCTAGTTGGTTTGGTAATTATTGGGAGAAGATGGTGAGCTAACATACAGTTGTACAGGCCCTCAGTTGGTTTGTGGTTATTAACTTTTAACAGGCCAGAGTTGAAGTCACCTATTAAAAATAACTCTTTTGATTTATTCTTTATTTTGGATAATATGTGGTCTATTTCTACCGTAAAATCGTCTAGGTTGTGGCCAGGGGTCTGTATATGACACCCATTATTGATGAACCTTGCTTATGGGGTAAACGAATAAATAGACCTTCAAATGAGCAGAGGGAGGAGGCTTCCACTACATTCCCAAGGACTTCAAATGGGGTTTCATGCTTTATTAGAAATGCTATACCGCCACCCCTACTTTTACATCTAGGTTTGCTCAAAAAATGATAGCCTGGTATATTGATTAGATCATCTTGGTTATCCGTTAGCCACGTCTCCGTAAGGGCCAGGACAGTTACAGGTATAAGTGTCAGCAGATCTTTTATTTCATCCAATTTATTTAGTATACTGCGGCAATTCAGGTGCATTACTGAGAGTGTAGGTGATTGAGTGAATTGGGTCGAGTCAGAAGGTAAGGTGGAGTAAGTGGTATTATAGGTTAGGTCATTGAAATAGTTGCAGTCTGGGTCTATGTCTGGACAATTTAAGAGAGGGCGGTTGACATCTTCATCAGTTAGCACTTCAAAGAAACTAGTTGGAGAGTTATTAAGGTGTTCAACCTTATATAAGTCGTTATTCGTCACCCTATCTAGCACCTTATTCGAATTACTACTTATGTTTTGGACAGGCATGTTATTAGGACTATTTAGTTGGTCACGAGGTCTGAGGATAGGGGCCATACATTGATCTGTTACATCTGCAGTGTGGAAATAGGTCTGTTCTGACCCTACCTTGGTAATTTGGGGAGTGGGTTTGTCATCATAATTCATGTGAACAGAGTGTGCACCAAAAAACTATACAATCAAAACGATACAAGAGAGAGAAAAACAAACTTATATTAGTGAGGGCTGTTAGCAAGATGAAGGGGACCGACTGGACAAAAGCACCAAACTTTCTGTGTACTTAGGTTTGGTCATATGGTAATGATTTAGGGTAGGAGACACGCGATCCGACCACGGGGTCACCCCTCAAAAATGCATTTTAACCAAGATGGCGGCCAATAATGGCGCCAACACAGAAAACAGTATATATCAGGTCATAGGTAAGCTACAAAAACAATCGAAGTATCAAATTTAACATTATCAAGGTCAAGGAATCGATTTATCGTAGTGGCAATAGTGTCCGAATGTTACTATTCAAGATGGCCAAATATGGCCGCCAACACACAAAAATATGTATATATCAGGTCAGAGGTAAGCTACAATTACAAATGAAGTGTCGAATATAATATTTTCAAGGTCAAGGAATCGATTTATTGTAGTGGCAATAGTGTCCGAATGTTACTATTCAGATGGCGTCCAATATGGCCGCCAACACACAAAAATATGTATATATCAGGTCAGAGGTAAGCTACAATTACAAATGAAGTGTCGAATATAATATTTTCAAGGTCAAGTAATCGATTTATCGCAGTGGCAATAGTGTCCGAATGTTACTATCCAAGATGGCGGTCAATATGGCCGCCAACACACAAAAATATGTATGTATATCTATCAGGTCAGAGGTAAGCTACAATTACAAATGAAGTGTCGAATATAATATTTTCAAGGTCAAGGAATCGATTTATCGTAGTGGCAATAGTGTCCGAATCCAAGATGGCGTCCAATATGGCCGCCAAAACACAAAAATAGTATATATATATCAGGTCAGAGGTAAGCTACAATGGCAAATGAAGTGTCGAATATAATATTTTCAAGATCAAGAAATCGATTTATCGTAGTGGCAATAGTGTCCGAATGTTACTATCCAAGATGGCGTTCAATATAGAGATCACGAGGGCTGAGCTACGAATGTTCAATTTAATCGCGCCAAAACCGTGCGTGCTCGATCCTGTACCCAGTCTTGAAGCTGGATGGGCTGGATTCAAGTGATTAAGCAAATTACCGCCTGATTGCAAATGTGACATTTCCTTCTAAGGTTCTGGAATGGATTGTTGATATTGTTTATCGAGATATAAATGGTTTGCTTTCCTCCCAGCAGTCTGGCTTTAGGAAGAATCACTGTATGGAGACTCTCCAAAACGCCTCAGGACTGTCTGACCTCTATGGTGCCATAGATGTCGGACATCTCTCTCTCTCTCTCTCTCTCTCTCTCTCTCTCTCTCTCTCTCTCTCTCTCTCTCTCTCTCTCTCTCTCTCTCTTTCTGCTTTTTTGGGCTGACAGACAAACCGTTAAAGTGGCTTCGATTCTTTCTGTCAGAGCGCACTAATCGTGTAGTCTTTGGCTCCTGTAGGTCCAGCTGGGTTCTAGCCCCTTTTGGTGTCCCATGCATAGGCTTTAGTGCTGGGCCCAATGCTTTATATTATCTAATCGTCTGGTATTGGGGTCTTGCTGGCGTCATGTGGGCTTCTGCACCAGCTAGGCTATATGCTGACGATGTGCAGACCTACACCCATTGCCACCCCAATTGCGGGGTGGATTGCCGTTCAGCAGATGTGCCAAGCTATGGATGCCTTTCCACTTGGTTAGCATCCAATCGCCTGCTTCTAAACGCCTTTAAGAATCAATTCATTTGTTTGGGTTGTGGTAGACGGCTTGCGAGCATTGACCGATGCCTGGTTTCGGAAAAGTTCCCGCATGTCACCTTATTGGATTCGGTCCGGGACTTGAGGTAACTTTGGATCAAGAACTTTGTTTTTCTCAGCACATAAATGAGCTTGCCCTTAGCTGCTATTATCAGCTACGTCAATTGAAGGTGTTGCCACAGAGCCACTTGGACTAATTGGGCGACCGGTTTTTCGTTCAGCTGCTCGTCTTAGAGGGGCTTTCCCAAATATGCTCCTGTTTCTGTATTATATGTGGGATGTATTTCACTGGCTCTCTGTCCCACAACGCATCTCTAATGGTTGAACCTTCCATCTAGAATGGTCTCCCATTAGAGATTCGTCTACTGCCTAGTGGTAGTGCCCCTGCATGTAATAAGTTACTAAAGTCTAATTAATTATTAGTGCCAAAGCTGGGCTGGGAGCGCTTCTGAGTAGGTCTCCTGAAGGGGCGTAATATCAAATTCCTTGAATAAATGAATGGATAGGTAAGCCACAGTAACAAATGAAGTGGCAATAGTGCGGGAATGCTACAATCCAAGAAATCATAAAGAGATCTTCAAAGTCAAAACCTTATAGGATCTGCTTCTGCTGTTGTGAGCGCTACAAATAGAATCAAACAGCTCAGAGACAGTCCGCTTAGAGTTTTCGTCAGTGTTGAGAAGATGATGATCCCGAAGAGCGGTTCCAAAGGACCCCCGATCCAGGCTTTATGAGCTGAGATATACCTATTTTTGTGTGCTGGCGGCCATATTGGACGCCATCTTGATAATAACATTCGAACACTATTGCCACTACGATAAATCGATTCCTTGACCTTGAAAATATTATATTCGACACTTCATTTGTAATTGTAGATATTTTTGTGTTTTGGCGGCCATATTGACGCCATCTTGGATAGTAACATTCGGACACTATTGCCACTACGATAAATCGATTCCTTGACCTTGAAAATATTATATTCGACACTTCATTTGCCATTGTAGCTTACCTCTGACCTGATATATATATATATATTTTTGTGTTTTGGCGGCCATATTGACCGCCATCTTGGATAGTAACATTCGGACACTATTGCCACTACGATAAATCGATTCCTTGACCTTGAAAATATTATATTCGACACTTCATTTGTAATTGTAGCTTACCTCTGACCTGATATATACATATTTTTATGTGTTGGCGGCCATATTGGACGCCATCTTGGATAGTAACATTCGGACACTATTGACACTACGATAAATCGATTCCTTGACCTTGAAAATATTATATTCGACACTTCATTTGTAATTGTAGCTTACCTCTGACCTGATATATACATATTTTTGTGTTTTGGCGGCCATATTGACCGCCATCTTGGATAGTAACATTCGGACACTATTGCCACTACGATAAATCGATTCCTTGACCTTGAAAATATTATATTCGACACTTCATTTGTAATTGTAGCTTACCTCTGACCTGATATGATATATACATATTTTTGTGTTTTGCGGCCATATTGGACGCCATCTTGGATAGTAACATTCGGACACTATTGCCACTACGATAAATCGATTGCTTGACCTTGAAAATATTACATTCGGACTTCACTATTGTGCTTACTGACCTGATAAATACATATTTTTGTGTTTTGGCGGCCTTGACCTTGATATAATGTTCGGAACTATTTGATAAATCGATTGACCTTGATAATGTTAAATTTGATACTTCGATTGTTTTTGTAGCTTACCTATGACCTGATATATACTGTTTTCTGTGTTGGCGCCATTATTGGCCGCCATCTTGGTTAAAATGCATTTTTGAGGGTGACCCCGTGGTCGGATCACGTGTCTCCTACCCTAAATCATTACCATATGACCAAACCTAAGTACACAAAAAGTTTGGTGCTTTTGTCCAGTCGGTCCCCATCCGCTTAAATTTTCGGTCTAACAGCCCTCACTATATCTAACCAGATTTTGGCGTGGTCCATTCAGTGACCGAGCGCATCAATTAAACACAAGAAGTAGTCATTAGTAAACAGGAACAATTAACTTAGAGGCTAGGTAATCCTTTCGTGGACACCAAACATCAGTAGCCTATGCGCCAACCTCCTCCAGAAAACCAGGTCCACAGCACCATAATCCACTAGCACCATCAGGTATAGTGCAAACATAATCAAACTAATAATGTTTATCAATGATTCCAAGTATCTAATAGTCATAATCTTTTTGGAACAACAACTCAATATGTATGCAACCTTAACTCAATCAATCAATCATTGCAACTGGTATCAATGTTTCTCGATGGATTTTTTTAAAATAACAACTTAATATGAATGCAACTTTAACTAATCCATCGTTCAGAAGATGTGTCAGATCATTGCAGCCAAGAATAGAACAACAGGATCTATCAGGAATATCACAGGAACTCAGTCGGACCAAAAACAAACAAAAAAATTAAAGTAAATTGTAATCAAGTACGTTATAACTGGCTATCAGGTTGCCTGCCTAGCTCCTCTTTCGGCACAATGACCATTAACAAACAGCAACTCTTTCAAAAGTCAGCTCATGGCCATGAACATAGATAGGCTAATACAACAGAAGCAAAGGCCAGTAGACTAGCATGACTTCTTATAGGGTTAAAGTTAGCCAAGGTTATAGGGTTTACGGTTCAAAATGGATTCCCAGGATATCTGGTCGACCGTACAACAGACACACTGTATCAGTTCCTCAGGTTTAGTGTGGGTAGTTAATCGTCAAAGACAGGCACGATATGAGAAGAAACAACTTGTTACCAGCAGATAAGGAAGGTTAACGGCAACTCTGGTTGGTTCCAGTTGAGGATTGCGTCTGAGCACTGGTTGGATCCAGTTGAGTATTGAGCGTCTGAACAGATCAGTGGAGTAGATGAGGAAGGTTAACGGCAACTCTGGTTGGTTCCAGTTGAGGATTGCGCGTCTGAGCACTGGTTGGATCCAGTTGAGTATTGAGCGTCTGAACAGATCAGTGGAGTATAGATGAGGAAGATGAGGAGGGTAACGGTAACTCTGGTTGGTTTCAGTTGAGGATTGAGCGTCTGAGCACTGACTGGTTGCAGTTGAGGATTGGGCGTCTGAACAGATCAGTGGAGTAGATGAGGAAGGTGCGTCTGAGGACTGGTTGGTTCCAGTTGAGGATTGAGCGTCTGAACAGATCAGTGGAGTAGATGAGGAAGGTTAATGGTAACTCTGGTTGGTTCCCGTTGAGGATTGAGCGTCTGAGCACTGGTTGGTTCCAGTTGAGTATTGAGCGTATGAACAGATCAGTGGAGTAAATGAGGAAGGTTAACGGTAACTCTGGTTGGTTCCCGTTGAGGATTGAGCGTATGAGCACTGGTTGGTTCCAGTTGAGCATTGAGCGTATGAACAGATCAGTGGAGTAGATGAGGAAGGTTAATGGTAACTCTGGTTGGTTGCGGCTGAGTATTGTGTGTCCGAACAGATCAGTGGAGCAGAGGAGGAGGGTTTTCATTAACTCCAGTTGCTTCCAGTTGGATTAGAGAAGATATTGACGGAGGAGAAAGAAAGAAAGAAAGAAAGAAAGAAAGATCATTTATAGTCGATAGTGATTATTTATGGTCGATAGTGATCATTTATAGTCGATAGTGATCATTTATAGTCGATAGTGATCATTTATAGTCGATAGTGATTATTTATAGTCGATAGTGATTATTTATAGTCGAAAGTGATTATTTATAGTCAATAGCTGATCATTTATAGTCGATAGTGATCATTTATAGTCGATAGTGATCATTTATAGTCGATAGTGATTATTTATAGTCGATAGTGATTATTTATAGTCGATAGTGATTATTTATAGTCAATAGCTGATCAGTTATAGTCGATAGTGATTATTTATAGTCGATAGTGATTATTTATAGTCAGTAGCTGATCATTTATAGTGGATAGTGATCATTTATAGTCGATAGTGATCATTTATAGTCGATAGTGATTATTTATAGTCGATAGTGATTATTTATAGTCAATAGCTGATCACTTATAGTCGATAGTGATCATTTATAGTCGATAGTGATCATTTATAGTCGATAGTGATTATTTATAGTCGATAGTGATTATTTATAGTCGATAGTGATTATTTATAGTCAATAGCTGATCATTTATAGTCGATAGTGATCATTTATAGTCGATAGTGATTATTTATAGTCGATAGTGATTATTTATAGTCGATAGTGATCATTTATAGTCGATAGTGATTATTTATAGTCGATAGTGATTATTTATAGTCAATGGCTGATCATTTATAGTGGATAGTGATCATTTATAGTCGATAGTGATCATTTTATAGTCGATAGTGATTATTTATAGTCGATAGTGATTATTTATAGTCAATAGCTGATCATTTATAGTCGAAGTGATCATTTATAGTCGATAGTGATTATTTATAGTCGATAGTGATTATTTATAGTCGATAGTGATTATTTATAGTCGATAGTGATTATTTATAGTCAATAGCTGATCATTTATAGTCGGTAGTGATCATTTATAGTCGATAGTGATCATTTATAGTCGATAGTGATTATTTATAGTCAATAGCTGATCATTTATAGTCGATAGTGATCATTTTTAGTCGATATTGATCATTTATAGTCGATAGTGATTATTTATAGTCGATAGTGATTATTTATAGTCAATAGCTGATCATTTATAGTCGGTAGTGATCATTTATAGTCGATAGTGATCATTTATAGTCGATAGTGATTATTTATAGTCAATAGCTGATCATTTATATTCGATAGTGATTATTTATAGTCGATAGTGATTATTTATAGTCGATAGTAATTATTTATAGTCGATAGTGATTATTTATAGTCAATAGCTGATCATTTATAGTCGATAGTGATTATTTATAGTCAATAGCTGATCATTTTTAGTCGATAGTGATTATTTATAGTCAATTGCTGATCATTTATAGTCGATAGTGATCATTTATAGTCGATAGTGATCATTTATAGTCGATAGTGATTATTTGTAGTCGATAGTGATTATTTATAGTCGATAGTGATTATTTATAGTCAATAGCTGATCATTTATAGTCGATAGTGATCATTTATAGTTGATAGTGATTATTTATAGTCGATAGTGATTATTTATAGTCGATAGTGATTATTTATAGTCCAATAGCTGATCATTTATAGTTGATAGTGATCATTTATAGTCGATAGTGATTATTTATAGTCAATAGCTGATCATTTATAGTCGGTAGTGATCATTTATTTTCGATAGTGATCATTTATAATAGTCGATAGTGATTATTTATAGTCGATAGTGATTATTTATGTTAATTATTATTATTATTATTATTATTATTATTTTTATTTTATTTTTATTATTATTATTATTATTATTATTATTATTATAGTCAATAGCTCCTCCTCCTTTTCTTCCTCCTCCTCCTCCTCCTCCTCCTCCTCCTCCTCCTCCTCTTCACATCATCTTCTTTATCTTTCCTGCTCCTCCGCCTGCTCTTCCTTCATCCTCTTCCTTTTCTCCCATCCATCTCCTTCTTAATCCTCCTCCTCCTTCTGCTGCTGTTCCTCCTCCTCGTCCTCCTCCGCCTCGTCCTCGTCCTGGTCCTCCTGGTCCTCCTCGTTCTCCTCCTCCTCCTCATTCTCCTCGTCCTCCTCCTCCTCCTCATAAGTCTTAAGTTTAGACCTCAGTGACATTAACTAATAGACAGAACGCACCAAACACGACAGCGAATTCCTAAGCTTTGGAACAACCATTGAGATTCTGATCCGATCCTGGTAACAGCAAAGTCTGCCAAGATTTGCCATTGCTGACAAAGAATCAACGATGATGACAGATTGGAAGGAGATACGCTGACAAGGGCGTCATTGGGCTTGCGTTGGGCCGGTAATTGATAGTGATTGTGCTAGATAGGTCTTGGCAATTTGACACCAGCCGATGGGCGAATAACACGTCTTTGATTGTGCTATAGCTTTGGTTTGAAACTTTGAACAAGTCAATTATTGGGCTGTGATTTGGGCTGGTAATTGGTTGCGATTGTGCTCACATGTTGCCAGCAGTTGCCCGATGGCTCAGAGTTCGCACTGTAACACGAAGGTTGAGGTTCGAACCTCCTCTAAGACGGCTGTTCGTTAATAGATAGATAGATAGATGGATGGATGGATGGATGGATGGATGGATGGATGGATGGATGGATGGATGGATGGATGGATGGATGGATGGATGGATGGATGGATGGATGGATGGATGGATGGATGGATGGATGGATGGATAGATAGATAGATAGATAGATAGATAGATAGATAGATAGATAGATGGATAGATAGATAGATAGAAATTTTGTGAACTTTTTAACGGGACATTCTGTCGATTTAGTCTTGCCTTTGGGTTCCTGTTCTTTATTTTTATGACTATACATGACATTGTAATATCGATTTTTATATTGATGTTCAATAAACGTCAAACCAAAAATTCAATATATATATATATATATGTATATATATATACGCACAGTTTACGTATTTGGGTACGTGCATGAGTGTATATGTGTGGGTGTTTGTATGCATGGAGTTTGTATCGAGTGGATGGATGGGTCTTGTGCGAAGATTTCGGTGCATTGGTTGTTAGCATAAATAGCCGCGCACGACCCTCAATTATCGCCCATCGTTTGCCAAATTATAGACTCTTCGCGTGGCCAGAAACACCGACCGATACGCAGCGCCACCGTCGCCATTGCGGATATAATGGTCCCTCGATGGGCGGGAAAGATACAGCAGCGACCTCTAGGAGTAGGTGCTGACGGGAGAAGGGGATGAACGGGAAGGAGGATGGCAAATAGGAGTATGGAGGGGATGGAGAAGGAGCAGCGGTGAGGAAGGGGAAGAGAAGGAGGAGGAGGTTGATGAGTAGGAGGAAAAACAGGAAGAGGAGAAGGAAGGAGAAAATGAGAAAAAGAAATAGGGAAGCGGTGGAGGACGGAGAAAATGTGAAAGATGGACGGATCGAGCAATGAGGATAAATTAAAAAGTAGTAGGGGTCTATTATGAGCAAGAACGAGGACTAACATGGAGGAAACGGAAATGTAAGCAAACGGAAGAGGAAGAGCGCCAGTTATTTTTTAAACCGACAAAAGAACGGGGATGAGCATACGAAAGAAGGAGAAACAGACAGACAGACAGACAGACAGACAGACAGCCAGACGACAGTGAGACGAGACAGAGACAGTGAAGGAGAGACAGAAAGAGACACAGAGAGAGACAGAGAAAGAAAGAGAGAGAAAGAGGAGCAGAGACAGAGACAGACAAACAGACAGACAGACAGAAGAGAGTAGTCTCAGGGAAGATAGGAAACGAACCAACTCGTTTTCCGGTCCATAATGCTCAGCGCGTGCGACGTCAACGCAACACTGTCGTCTGTGATTAGTTCATCGTCGGATTACGCATGCGCGTGGCGGCAACCGGAAGCGAACGAGCGAATCCTCGAATGGATTAACTCCACCTCCGCCCGTACTCTGGTAGTGCCAGTCCGAAGCCTTGACAAAGACGAGGAGGGCGACGATAATCATCTTTGTATACCAACACTGCGTCGTTAAGCACAACTACAGCTATCTATGATGTTTCCAACTCCGTCGCTACACATACTCTGGTGGTGCCAGTCCAACGTCTGGTTAAAGGAGGAGGGCGATGCTAGTCATATTAGTTGTGACAACACAGCATCCAGCCAACCAATCGACTGGATTTGGCGATGAACCGGAGAAGTCTCTTCTCAACGAGGAGTGCCATAAAGTGCCGTGAAGAGCGGACAGTTCTAGACAGAGCGTTATCCCATCGATGGGGCTGAGTAGTGTAAAGTATCTGGCTGTGGGAAGGACCGGGTACTCGAAGCCCCGCAACTGGACACCGCAGAAAAGCGGATTACAAGAGTCCCGCCGGGCAATTCCGCGACAGTCCCTCCCCCCGGCCGAGACTACTCATCAAATTGGTAGCTCTTCTATCCCCTCTCTCGCTGGTAACCGGACTCGGATCTTCCCTGACATCTCCGGACAACCCATCTGACACGACGTAGCGCTCGTGAATAAGCTGGTGCCCTGCGATTGGCTTTTGAGTAGCGCTTTAGAAGCTCGGAGTTTACGATTACGATTACGATTACGATTGGGACATTTCGAATTGCGGAAGACTACTTCAGAGGGTTGAGGAGAGTCCGCTTGGGCAAACATGGCCGACGCTTTGAGGTATTTAGCAAACGGGCTACGACTTGCTACTAACTCCGCAATGTTCGCTTTCTGACAGTGCCAGTCCCAAGCCTGGATAAAGGAGGAGGGCGACGCTAATGGTCTTTGTTACCACACAGCAAGTAGTTGTTAAAAAGGAAATACACAAAATACACTTGCTACTGAGGCAAGGGGTGAGAGCGACGTTGTCATGGTAACCTCCGGATGGGACAGGCTTCCATTGCGGTTATCCCTCCCTTTAGCTCCATCATCACTAATACTGGACGCGGTTACCTATCGGTTAGAGCGTTCGCCTTGTAATGCAGAGATACGGGTTCGATCCTCCTCTCTGAAACGATTACTGTGTAGGCACACTGAGCAAGTGCTTCACTCGGAAGCGTGTATTGATGTATAGCGAAACCCAATGTATACCAACTGTCTGTGTGTGTGTGGCGCGTGTGTGTGCATGTATGTATTGTATATGAATGTATGTACATGTATGTATGTATGTATGTATGTATGTATGTATGTATGTATGTATGTATGTATGTATGTATGTATGTATGTATGTATGTATGCATGCATTTCTGACTGACACTCTTTATCTGTCTCTGTCTCTCTGTGACTACTGACTATGTATGTATAGGTTGTCTGCGACTATTTGTGTAAGGTTGTATTATGTATGCGTGGAGTCCTATTGGCTGCCTGTTTGTATACTTCTGAGTATGTACGTGTGGACGTGTGTATGTATGCACAGATGTACGCGTAGATGCACGTGGGTCTGTCCTTGTTTCTGGTCGTCCGTCTGTCTGTCTGTCTCTGTCTGCTTCTCTGTCCATCCTTTCGTTCTTGTTCTTGTGCGTTCATCGTGTCTGCGTTGACCTAGCCTGTACGGAGCGTGGGAGCCAGCGCAGCGTATCGTTGTTCCCGAGGGAATCCTTTATCTCGTAGAGCCAGCCGGTCCTGGGAGACGCAGCCACCTGGCCACCGACCATCGGCGGTCCCTCTAAGTCCCTCGAAGGCCCCAAGAGATCGGAATGGACACGACATCTGGCGAGGAGAAGGAAGGGAGGGACGCCGGGGGAGTCGATCCCTCTGAGGGTCTGGAAGGACGCAAAGTAGCTCGATCTCTGTGGGTGCTCTATATACTGCGGCTGGCTTCAACACGTATCGATAATGTTTCGTGACGTTAGTGTGATATTGATGCGATGTTAATAAGATGTTAATGCGATGCTAATGCGATGTTAACGTGATCTTGATGTATTATGGCGTAGTGTATTATGGTGTAGTGAAATAAGTAAGTAGGTTTAGTAAGTAACTGACTTTTAATAATTCAAGGCAAACGCTCACATTTTACAATATAGACGGTAGATGTAAACTGTTATTGTCGTTTTATCAGGAAAGCCCAAAGCTATGAACATCTACTATGAGCGCTTCTGACTCTCGCTTCAAGGTGGTAGGTAACCAGTTCGAAGAATGGTGAGTTCAATGGTAGCCGACGATGCAAAGTCTACATATCCGAAGTACAGTGCCCGATAAGACTACATCCGCGATAATCTTGGCGACAAATATTTGTTACTGGAATCTTTATAGACCATTCATTCATTCGGGAATTTATATAGCGCCCCTTCAAGGAAACTACTCAGAGACCCGTTCTGAAGGCTTACAGGAGAAGGCCGTGGAATTTCCGGATTGTTTGTTGTTAGTTGTTACCAACCACGCTGCAGCCATGCGGTGATGATTGTACGTGTTATTGAAATCCCAAGTCTTTGACTTGACAAGCATCACAGAAGTGGGCTCCTGCTTTACACAGACTTCGGACTGGCAGTACCAGGCTACGGTAAGTCGCAGAGTTGATTGAGACAATAGCCTTTTATGAAACAATTCGTTTTGATGGATTCAATTTGATTGACAAGCGACCTGACATGCCTTCATAATTATGTAAAAAACATCTTACGCAAGGGCCAAGCACCGGAAACACCCGGAAATGCTTTGTCCCGGTCGCCTTCGTGTCTGGCGCGCCCCTAGCGGCGACATTCAAAGACGCGAGTCGTCGTCGGCGGTGGTCGGCCATTTTCGTGCTACCTAGTTGACACGACTCTTCTGCGGCGTGAAACAAGCGCAGGTGTCGCTGTGAAGAAACTGCGATTCTATTAGAACGTCCGCGCCTGGTCGGTCGCCTCAAGTATCTCGGCAAGATCGAAGAAGTGCTTTGTGCGATGGCAGTGGAAGGCGGGAAGGTGGAAGGGAGGGAGGGAAGCGAGGTTCGTGGAACGGCCGAGTGAAAGAGCGGTGGGAGGATGATGGAATGGCGGAGACAAAGGAGAGAGTTGAGAATGCGCAAGTGCGCGGCCTTTGTATCAAATGATGCCTCATGCACGAGTCTATTTACTCGGAGAGACAGACAGAAACAGACAGCCAGACACATAGCCACACTGACAGAGATTGACACATAGCCACACTGACATAGAAATTGACACGCAGGTACACGCACAGAGACAAGCATGCAGTGTAAATGCAAAGACACAAATACGGCGCGAATGAAGAATGAAGGAGATTTTGAAGCAGAGCAATAGAAATACCGAGGACGAAGACCGCCATTACTATTACAAGTGTTTTTTTAATTTTATTATTATTTAGTATTTATATAGCACAGGTTGTATACATATTTATCTGCAATGATTTATATATCGCTAGTTTGTAGCAACTCCAGACGAAAACTACTCTGAGGCCATCCGTACCCGACAACAGAGGGCCACGATTGATTAAAGAGATTTTGAAACCTGGCTAAGTAGTGGCACAGAAAGAATGAGATCGCGGATAGTGTAGCGGAATGTTGCAGGGTGAAGGGTCAACCACCAGGCTGCACTTCTATAGGGGCGTAGTTGGTGGCCGATTAGTTAGAGCGCTCGGTCTGTTCTCCGATTGTTTCTTTCATTTTCTATATTATTATTTCTTTCTTTTCTAAATTATTACACTTTTCATTACTTCCTCGATAGTTTTCTTGATGTTCTTCAATGTTCTGCTTTCTGTTCCCAACAATTATGTATATTTTCTACCCGTAATACTTTAACGAAAAACATTTTAAGCTACGCTTTAATGCTTTGATAAGTATGGCATGAAATGCAAACACACGATAGCTAAACTAAATTTTTTAATTAGGCAATAATTATCTTTCATAAAAGGAAGCTAAGTTTTCAGTAGGAAGCTACTATTTTGTAGGAAGGAAGCTGATTTCAACCAGTGACTAACTTTTCTAACAGGGAACTAATTTTGCAACAAGGACGCACATTTTCTACCAAGGAACTAATTTTCTAAGACATGCAGACGCTAATTTTCTACTAATAACTAATTTTGCATGAAGGACGCCAATTTTCTACAAAGGGACTAATTTTGGACGCTAATTTTCTACTAGAGACCTATTTTTAAACAAGGAAACCTGAAACCGAGAAGGAGCTATGTTTCTGGCAGCACTCCTCTGCCAGCGCTGTAGCCACGCAGGCGCCTGCTGTCATAAGACGCCATCTTTAAGACAGCCTATTTGTCCAAATGTCTGTGTACCGCCGTGCGTTTGTATTCAGAGCACACGTGAGCCTCGCGATCCATAACGCGCGTGGCAAAGTGTATCGCCCGCAAAGCGACACACCCAGAAGACTAATTTCAAAGTAATATCCTCGTACGACGATTGATTTCTCCTGCTATCGACGCCGTTCTTCGATCGTGTCGACATTTGCTCCGCGTCGACCGTCGATTTTTTTGCCCGCTGCGTAGAGGAAATTATGTCCGTCGGCGCACGCTGTAGGAATCCCGCGCGACCCATCGAGGCAGCAGCCACGGCAGGAAGTTCCGCGTACGGCGTGTTCCGTATAATTACACGCACGACTATTTTCGGAAGATGATTGCGCGGCGCTGCTGGTTTAAGAAGGAACGCTGCCGTGTTTAAACAGTTATCGATTGAAGGAGGAAGGTTGATGTCGATTTTGTTGAACTTGTTTCCGACAGCGGATAAGTAGGCAAGTAAGCAAGTAAGAGAATCAGTAAGTAACTAAACAAGTAGGTGAGTGAGTAAGTACGTAGCTAAGTAAGTAAGTAAGAAAATGAGTAAGTAACTAAACAAGTAGGTGAGTGAGTAAGCACGTAGCTAAGTAAGCAAGTAAGAGAATGAGTAAGTAAGTAACTAAGCAAGTAAGAAAGTAAGTAAGCAAGTAAGTGAGTAAATACGTAACTAAATAAGTAGGTAAGTAAGCGTTTTGAAGCGCTGGTGACGATTTTCATCACTCCTAGCCTTTGTGCATTGCACCGCTCCGTACATCCAAACTACTTTTAGGAACCGCAGATGGTATTCGAAAACGACAGACTTCTAAAGCGATACTCGAAAGGGGACCAACTTATTCACGAGCCCTGTGTCGTCTTTGTACAATTGCGTACAATTACGCAGCAGGCCAAAAATGTGGACCGCAAGCGGTGAGCAAAGTACAATGTCTCATATATGGACCGCAAGCTGTTGAGTCATTACAGCTTCATGACTCCTGCTTACTTCTATGACTAGAGGCTTACATGCGGCGGTAGGCACCATGGGGCTTTAACAGCGACGAATTATAAGGATTGTGGTTCTGGTCCATTTGTACAACAAATGAACCTGATGCAAGGGATAGATCAGCAATATAATAATTATAATAAATTATTTGTAATATAATATTTTGATGCACGAGGTAAACCGCAATTGTAGACGTGACTGTAAATGTTACACGAAACTAAATGCCAATGCAATTATAAACTAACGTAAATGTCAGTGCAACTCTAAAGACTAGAAACAATAGTACTAGACTTCAAAGATGATGGATGTCGAAGGTTACATTGCAATGTAACTCGCAATGGCCATTGCTACTAATAGACTACACAATTTAGCTTTAATCAAATATGACCAGGGTGAAGTTGGAGATATGTACATAGAATTTGAAATGGCAGCATTGAGATATAATTTTTGTATGCATAGCAGTGTGACTTTAAACTGGCGGCATTGGTGTTTGCAGTTGATATCGTGACTACAAAATGGCGACATTGATGTGTGCAGCTAATATTTTGACTACAAAATGGCGGCATTCATGTTTGCAGTTGATATCGTGACTACAAAATGGCGGCATTGATGTATGCAGTTGATTTCGCGACTACAAAGTGGCGGCTTTTAGGCATATGCCTAACAGTGTGACTAACAAATGATACTTTAAAGATCTATGTGACCGCAAAATGGCGGCAGTGATAAATTCAAAGAGCAATCTGACTCGAAAATTGCGGCTTCAATTGCGACGGCTCTTTATGTATCGGACGCGGGAGGTTAAACAACGACCTGACCCGCTTTATATCGGGTCAGGTCACAGGTCATAATCGACGCAGACGACACAGCTTTTGCCTCGCTTTCATTCGAACAAATAACCGCGATGGCGATTCCTCGAAATTATTTTCCAATTGGCCGAGATGTTAGGTGCTTTGAAAGACCGACAAAGACTTGTCCCGCCGCCCCCACGATGCCCTCCCCCATCCGGTTACCCCCATCCACCTTCTCTCCGATCGACCCGCTACACAATGGCCGCCGGTTCGTTGGTTTGTCGCTAGTGGGAGCCATTATTACGATGCTGCCAGTGGCGCGCTCATAGCGACGGGAGCTGGAACGACGAGCACCTGCTTATTGCGCGGATTCGATGAATGTCGCGATGACTGGTGGATATTCGAATCGACGACTGTGGGACTGAGAGGAGGATTACTTTTGTAACACTGTGTTTGCCTACTGTGCGCTTATAAGGCCTTCACCATTGTTCGTTATTGCTGTCATTACCATTGTTATGATTATTACCGCTTTTGTCATTCTTGCCACTACTATTATTAATAATACTATTAATACTGATACCTTTGCCACATTAACTATTATTATTATTAGTACTAATACTATTACTATAACTGTTACTATTACTAATGCTAATACTATTACTATTATTGCTACTACTACTGCTGCTGCTGCTGCTGCTGTTGCACCTCCTACTGCTACTATTGTTACTACTACTCCTGATACAACTACTGCCAGTGTGCCACTAATAGCACGACACAAATGCCAATAAGGACCACTTACTTGCTTACTTATTTGGTATGTCTTTCTACCACAATTACTACTAGAATACAATACAACACAATGCAATACAAAACCGTACTATACGATTCAGTACAATGAGTCCGATTGCAAAAGATCTGGAGTAGATTGGTTTGGACTGAGCAATACTAGATTAAGCCTAGATAAGGTAAGAATAGATTGGATTAGATAATACGAAGAAAAGACAGAAAGGAAGGCGGTCCGGAGGCGGTATAATCAAAGACAGACCACCCACGTGGCATCGTCGGAACTTCAAAGGAAGCCGACGTTAGTCGATAATTGGATTATTATCGCCGCACAATCATGCACCGATAATTTCGGACAAATTGTTGCGTCCTGTGAAACCACCGAAGCGCTCAATTGCGCAGGAGAGATAGACAGACAGACTTACTGACAGAAAGACAGACAGAGACAGACAGACAAGAGAGAGAGACAGACAGAGACAGAGAGTAAGAGATAAGAGGAAGAGAGAGGCAGACAGTGACAGAGAGACAGACACAACAAGCAGACATAGTCAGTCACACAGACAGAAAGTGAGAGAAAGGACACAGAGAGTCAGAGAGAGAGAGAGGGACACGCATAAGGCGACAGATTGAGGAAGAGAGAGGAGAGAGACAAAGAAAGAGCGAGGCAGAGAGCGAAACTGTACATGAAAGAGACAGATACAGCGAGAGCGAGATGGAGGGAGACAGACAGGCAGACAGACAGACATACGGAGGAAGAGAGCGCGCAAGAGAAAGGGAAGGGGCTTTCGGTGAGTCACTGGTTCAAAGCCTTAAAGCGTCAGCTGCCATGGAAGAGATTGATCAAAGACCAATAATAATACACAGACTGCAAAGTCCTTATTTAACGCCGTTCGAGACTATTTTGAAGCGCGGCCCCCTGGCGGACAGGAAGGTGTCGCTTCTTCTTTACGTAATAGATACAATTAGTTTATTACGAGGGAAAATCTACGAACAATTACATTTGCAGAGTGAAATATTGTCTGTGAAGATTTAAGACACAGTGCTTTAGAGCCGGTGTGAAAACTGAAGTGGGGCGACACCTGTGGGTGAGAGAGCAAGCGGATATATACAATTATTATTTCTTGAGGTGGATGAACGTCGAAGGTGGAGGAAGAGAGGTGGAAAAACGCAACGTGCTGTGTGTTATGAATGGATATATTTGGAAGGTAATATGGAGAAGTACTCGTGGAATAGCGTCCACGAATAGGAAGCCTTAGGCATATGTAATCGTAATCGTAATCGTAATTGTAATCGTAATCGTAATCGTAATTGCAATCGTAATTGTAATTGTAATCGTAATTGCAATCGTAATTGTAATTGTAATCGTTTTTAACTGTAATCGTAGTTGTAACTTAAGTGACGGACAGAAAACCTTTTGGGGAAGGAATTAAATTTTTTAAATTAAAGAATTCAGTGCTTAATAAATTAAAAACTTATAAATATGAGATAATTAATTCAACAAATTCAACAGATTTCGAACATGGGACGCTAAGGCAAGACGCCGGCTCTTTACCACTAGGCCGTTGTCCCCCCCCCCCCATCACACAAGTGTCTCTTTATTATCAAATAGGAAAGAGAAATGAACAATGAATGGGTGGATGGATGGATTGATGGATGGATGGACATGTGGAGATAGAGGGAAAGAGGGAGAGAGGGATGGATGGAGGAATCGATAGTTGGATGGGATGGATAGGATGGGTGGATAAATGGATGGATGGAGGAGGGAGAGAGGATGGGGAGGGAGAAGGAGGAGGGGTCGATGGAAGGATGGATGGATGGATGGATGGATGGATGGATGGATGGATGGATGGATGGATGGATGGATGGATGGATGGATGGATGGATGGATGGATGGATGGATGGATGGATGGATGGATGGATGGATGGATGGATGGATGAACGGCTTTGTTGCGGTACATATCGCAATTCATCTCCAGCCTCACAAAATGACGGATGGATATGTTTTTAAGTTGAAAATACAGATCAGTATATCACCTGATTTATGCGCTCAATCTGCTTTTGCCGTGCGTGCAAGTTTATCGATTTCAGACTTATTTTAATATCTGATAGAAATCAGGAATTGAGCATTTGCGGAAGATAAGTCTCATCATGTGCAATACGATACAACTGCAGTGTGTCAAAAGACATGACATTTAATTGCAGAAATAATTTTTTTATTAGCAACTTCTATAGAGCCGATATCTAATCGCCTGGAACCCATCCAAACGGGAACCTATATTATATTATTTAAGTCCTATTTAAGTCCTAATTAAGTATCAAACACATTTATAAATAGTAATCAAGAAAGAGGAGTCAAGTTTAATATAAGCTATTAGCTTTTCTGGGTTCCTGTTACACTACTTGCTGTTTCATGATTTTGACGTAAAACCTGTTCTGTGCAATAAACAAATTCATTATTCATAATCGTTGCGCGCATTTTTCAATCAGGGACCTATATTGTCGTGGCGCCCATTCAAACTGGGACCTATATTGTCGTGACGGCCATTCAAACTGGGACCTATATTGTCGTGACGGCCATTCAAACTGGGACCTATATTGTCGTGGCGCCCATTCAAACTGGGACCTATATTGTCGTGACGGCCATTCAAACTGGGACCTATATTGTCGTGACGGCCATTCAAACTGGGACCTATATTGTCGTGACGGCCATTCAAACTGGGACCTATATTGTCGTGGCGCCCATTCAAACGGGCAGCTGCATATTTTTGTTCGGCAAGTGCTTGAAGGCTGTTTTACTTGATCATGGGGTCTCCCTCTTTGGTCGGAAGCGCTGCTGGTGGTTTTTTTCTTGAAGTTGCACTTGACAAATTTTCAATATTATGTTATGAGGTGAGATTTCTCCCCGCCTGGTGGGGCTCCGCGGGAAGCAAGCGAGGAACCGACTCCAAGCAATGATAGCCTACTTAGACGAACTCCGGCACTGCTCTTATTCCAACAGTGCCAGTCCCAAGCCTGAAGAAAGGAGGAGGGCGACGCTAATCTTCCATTCGTCCATCCGTCCATCCATCCACCCGTCTATCCATCCATCCAATCATCTGTCCATCCATTCATCTATCCATTCGTTTTTCCTTTCTCTTTTTCCATTTTCGTTCGTTCCTCTTTTCAACGCATTTACTCTATCTCTATATCTAGCATCTATATCTAGCATTACTTATCTGCAGTAAACATATCGTATCGTGAATTTATTGAGATTTTTTCCAGGGCTCTCTAAATAAATAAAGGTCAGATCCCGAACTCAACGACCTCATTAACATCCAATCACAGTCGATCAGATCTCCCTTCATTGTCTTATCTCTTGGCAAATGCAGTCCGGAAGTGTGTCTTATCACAGCGCATTATCCGGGGACTTTGAGGCACCCTTGTTATCCGCGCATCCTTCCTCGACACTTACCCAACACCCAGTGTTCTAAATATAGTATTTAGACCAGGGATGTCAAAGCTCTTTCACTGGCGGGCCGGGTCAGCGGCAGTATTTCCAGCAAGTGGCGGAACAGAGTGCCGAATTCGCCTGGGCAAATGGGGTAGAGGTCTGGGATTGGGAGGGCATGGTATGCCCGTCGCCAGAAAATTTATCCAGAACTAAATCTTCAATGATGCATTCTTATATAGCACGTAACTGTCTTAATTTTGTTCTTCATTATCAAAAACCTCTCTACAGGAGTAAGATTTAGTATTGATTGGATTGTCGCTAGCACAGTGATTTGATTTCACTTCATACACAATGAAATATGATAGATTTCAACTTTAATTCGCAATGCATAGCCTTTAGGCAAGACTTCGCGGGCAAGTAAAACATGGTCGGAGGGGGTCAGATATGGCCCCGCGGGCCTGATTTTTAACAGCTGTGGTTTAGACGTTAGTGCCCACCCCTCTTTTAAGCCCTCCGCTCAGCTTGGGGGCCCGATAGCGCATTGGATAACATCTGGCGTAGAGAGCGAGAGGTACCGAGTTCGAGCCCCGTAGAGCGGATATGCTTTGTAGGCTGCTATTAGCGCCGTGTATTGCAGGCTGTCTGTTCTGTTAGTAGTTAACTAGTTAAGATTGTTTCAATTGCATGACATGTAAATGTACAGCGCAGTGCTTTTGTCAGGCGCTAATTAAAGAAAAGATTATTATTATTATTATTATTATTATTATTATTATTATTATTATTAGCGTTATTATTATTATTATTATTATTATTATTATTATTATTATTATTATTATTATTATTATTATTATTATTATTATTATTATTATTATTATTATGCGGAGAGTACGGGTTCGATCCTCCTCGGTGACAATTGTGCGTGAAGGACTTGCTCAAGGTACTTACTCAGTAACCGTCTCAGAGAATTTTCGAAGCGCACTAACCAATTAGTCTACCGTGTCGAATAAGCTAGAGACTACCGGGGTCTTTTGAAGAGATCAGACATAACTGTGTGTGTCTGACGGTGGACAACAACGAGTGTGGTTTGAAATCAGAAGGTTTATGTCGGCAAGCGCTATGGAGACAATAGTGTCTGCTGTTCCCAGACAATATTCGTGCGACGGCTAGATCACAATCTGTATTAGCTCTCACTTCATCATTGTTATTATCGTACTTGGAATCATAGTTTCCATTACCATAGTTCTTGTAGTCGTAATTACTAATATTACTGTAATTACTGCTATAAAAGTTGCAAGTAATGGAGAGTTTCAAATGGTAAAAATTGAAAATTTGAGTAATCTCTAGTCCGAGAATTTCGCACAATTAACTGATAATTTCACTGCACGAGAACAATCGGAGAAGCGCGCACAGTTGGTGGAGAATTCCGCTTTCCAACGGAAAACTTGGAGGTGAATTTCAATACAATAGAATATGATGTAATGTTAACTGAAGGAAACTTTCAATGCAGTTATGGAACACTATAGCCGACTGATTAGAGCGCCCGCCTGGTAACGCCGAGAGTACGGGTTCGATCCTCCTCCTCCTCTGAGACGGTTACTGTGTATGGGGCTTTGAGCAAGTCTTTCACTCACAGTTGGTCAGCGCCATCGATTGATGCTTGTTCGTGTTCCCAACGCTTTTGAGAATCTCTTATAAATGCGCTCTATAAACCCCAGACACATACATACATACATACATTATAGGCTACAGTGGAGTAAATGCGTAATAATCCATAAATAATTAATTAAGCACGAAATATCGGAGTCAAATCCTAACGGAAATTTTCACTGCCAAATAAGAAGATATTTAGTCCATCAGAAAATTTGACAGAGAATTTCACTTCCAGGCAGCAGTACGCGAAAAATTATAACTGTTTCTGAACCAGAAACCAAAAGTCTCTTTATAGCATAAACTCCCCCACAAGATAAATCGCCATCTTTCCGATAAAGCCCTCCTCACTTACCGTTTACGAAGCGGTCTCTCCTCTCGTCGGCAGGCGGCGGCAGTAGGTCGAGAGACGGAGCAGTTCTCGAGACGGTCCAACGTCTCAAGCGGGTCACAAGAAACGTCGTCTATGCAGCGGCCGAAGTTTCGGAGACTGCGACACTCGAAAAGTAGTCCGGCTTGGCCGCATCACGCGCGTAGGAGTACCCGTAAGGCGATGATTGACAGGTCGCAGCACGACCGCTGTGTGCAAGTCTGCGACGAAAAAGGGAAGCAGTAAATAATTGTAAAAATAATGATGATGATGATGATGATGATGATGATGATGATGATGATGATGATGATGATGATGATGATGATGATGATGATGATGAGGACGACGACGACGACGATGATGATGATGATGATGATGATGATGATGATGATGATGATGATGATGATGAGGAGGACGATGATGATGATAGTGGTGGTGGTGGTGGTGACGATGATGATGATGACGACGACGACGACGATGATGATGATGATGATGATGATGATGATGATGGTGATGGTGGTGGTGGTGGTGGTGATGATGACGATGATGACCACGATGACGATGATAATAATGATAATAATAATGATAATAGTAATATTATTTGGGAGTTATTATTTACTCTTTTCGTAGACGATTGATTCCAATTAGGGGTGGGCAACGATTAAAAATTTTAATCGAAATTAATCGTACGATTAAAATTTTTAACGCCGCGATTAATTTTTAACGCATGTTACAATAGATAACAAGTACAACCGCTGTACCGACTCGGAGTAATCACGTTGAATATGCGCTATATAAATGATTGCAGTCAATAAACAAAAACCACACAATGCTTTTACTACTTATTTTTACTTTTTAGTGTTTACTTTTAAGTTTAAAGTTTAAACTGAGCGGTTTTATCAAGAATTGTTTAGCGCATTTCTAGAAATAATTGGGCGCAGTGACAATCGCGTTAACTGCGTTAAAAAATTTAATCGCGTTAATTAATTAACGCATTAATCGCGTTAATAACGCGTTAAATGCCCAGCCCTAATTCCAATCATTGGGTTTTACATTTGATGTTTTACTTCTTCAGTTACGAAAGTAGATTCCTCTGTTGACGCATTTGCAGACAGATGACCCTATAAGTGAACTCACGTTTTAACAAGCACGTTTTTATAGCGTCGGTGAGCACGTTTTAAGGGTGTTTAACGCAAGACATTGGTTTTTTTTTTCTGTTTAACGACTAGCTGTGTGGTAACAAAGACCATTAGCGTCGCCCTCCTCCTTTATCCAGGCTTGGGACTGGCACTGTCAGAAAGCGAACAGTGGCGGAGTTAACAAACTCACAACGAACTCTTGGCAACGAGCGAATTGGCCCATTGTAGCCTATGGTTACATTATAACCTATTATATTATGGTGTAATAATAATAATAATAAATATAATAATAATAATTATTATTATTATTATTATTATTATTATTATTATCAGGGCTTCTATAGCGCCACAAAGTGTATAGAAGGAAAAGTGTGCTCACTCCAGATTGAACGCCGTCTTTTTGAGTTTACTTTCGCTAGGTGGCGCCAGTGTAATTTGATGTTGGCCTTCAGCCTTATTCGCTATGCTGCACCAAGGCAAATTATTGTTCCGGGAATAGTAAAAACGCTATATCTAATAAAATACCGAAGATAGAGCTAAACTGTAAATATGAAATTTGTTTAGAATTGAATTATGTACAAATATTTGGCATGCATTTGCTGGTATGAACTTGTTCTATTTAGGTATGGTGGTCTAAAAAGGTGCTATATAAACAATACATAAAAATATAATAATGACCTATAATAAAAGACTGTAAATAATGTTAAAACTTCTTATTTTGGCAGGCATTGTGGCGGCTCACACCCGCAACCAGAACGAGTAACCTCAGCCTCCTTAGCAACCAATCCCTTAGCAACCAGCCTGCTTAGCAACGACCGTATTTTACAAACAGCTTCAAGGCCAGCCTTAGCCTCTTTAGCAGCCAACCTTCTTAGCAACAAGCCTTCTTCACAACCAGATTCGAGATCTTAATACAATGCCTCCTTAGCAACAATCTCCTTTGCAACTGCACTCCCTAGCAACCGACCTCCTTAGCAACCAGCCTCCTTAGCAACGACCGTACTTTACAAACAGCTTCAAGGCCAGCCTTGGCGTCTTTAGCAGCCAACCTTCTTAGCAACAAGCCTTCTTCACAACCAGATTCGAGATCGTAATACAATGCCTCCTTAGCAACAATCTCCTTTGCAACTGCACTCCATAGCAACCGACCTCCTTAGCAACCAGCCTCCTTAACAACCATCTCCGTAGCAACCAATCTTATAAGCAACCAATCTTTTTAGAAACAAGCTTCAAGATCAACTTCATCCTCTTTAGCAACCTGCCTGTTTAACAAACAATCTCCTTAGTAACCAATCTTCTTACCAACCAATCTCCTTAGCTATTGGGTGAGCCCACAAGTTTTTACCAACCAGCCTTTGTAGCAACGAAAATTCATAGCAACAAGCTTCAACGTCACCCTCAGCTTCTTTAGCAACCAGCCTCTAGCCACTAACTTCCTTAGCAACCAGACGCCATAGCAACCAATGTCCTTAGTGGTTGCCAAGAGTGCGGTTGCTAAGGAAAGTGGTTGCTAAGGGTTAACATCCATGAATAAACAATAAACATTTATGATTTGGATAGTAATGTGAGTCTTCAGCTAGGCTCCTTTAGCCACTGTTAAGTATTTCAGGAATGGCCCTTAACTGTTGTTGAGGGCCAACAATTAAGTGCACACTGTTATAAACAGTTTTATTGATGTCCTTGGCCCAGGAAATATAAGTGTGAGAGAAGAAATTTCTCTGCTATCATCAGAAATGCCACATTTAGCAACTGTTAAGTATTTCAGGAGTGGCCCTTAATTGTTGTTGAGGGCCAACAATTAAGTGCACACTGTTATAAACAGTTTTATTGATGTCCTTGGCCCAGGAAATATAAGTGTGAGAGAAGAAATTTCTCTGCTATCATCAGAAATGCCACATTTAGCCACTGTTAAGTATTTCAGGAGTGGCCCTTAATTGTTGTTGAGGGCCAACAATTAAGTGCACACTGTTATAAACAGTTTTATTGATGTCCTTGGCCCAGGAAATATAGGTGTGAGAGAAGAAATTTCTCTGCTATCATCAGAAATGCCACATTTAGCAACTGTTAAGTATTTCAGGAGTGGCCCTTAATTGTTGTTGAGGGCCAACAATTAAGTGCACACTGTTATAAACAGTTTTATTGATGTCCTTGGCCCAGGAAATATAGGTGTGAGAGAAAAGATTTATCTGCTATCATCAGAAATGCCACAGTTGGCCGATGTTCCGTATGTCAGGAGTGGCCCTCGAATTCGGCCCTATTACTCTTCCTACA
This sequence comes from Aporrectodea caliginosa, assembly GCA_020284085.1. Taxonomy (NCBI): domain Eukaryota; kingdom Metazoa; phylum Annelida; class Clitellata; order Crassiclitellata; family Lumbricidae; genus Aporrectodea; species Aporrectodea caliginosa. The sequence goes on from JACEVL010000918.1 coordinate 90,287, forward strand.
TGGGCGACATTAATGTGTCCTTCACATAGTCGTCTTGGGCATAGTCTTCCGGTTCCAGCGATGTATAATTTATGCTTGTCAGAATTTTTCCAAGGTTCTCGAAATTTCTAGCTGACTAAACGAAAACATTACGAATCGCGAAAGGCCAACATCAGTGCACGCTGGCGCCACCTCGCGAAAGAAACTAATGAGAACACAAACGACGCCGTGTTAAAGCCTAGAGTTGGCACACTTTTCCTTCTATACACTTTGATAGCGCCAATGGAGAACCACAAAAGGTTTCAGTCGTTGGTCAGGTCATTGTAGAGTGGGATTCTATGGACGCCAATTCAAGGATGATTCCGTTCGAAAGCCTAGAAGGGAATCGGAGAAGACACGAAAAGAATCAACGGAGGAAATAAATCCAGGAGAGATTCTTCGATCAGTCGGGATCTAGAGAACGAGCGTTTGCCTGAAGAAAGTTCCGGAGTCTAGGTCTGGAGAAGGAAAGGGAGCGACTATTAAGAGCTGCCATTCACCTCGTATCTGTCTGTCTGTCTGTCTGTCTGTCTGTCTGTCTGTCTGTCTAATAAATCTGTCTGTCTGTCTGTCTGTTCCTATGACCATCTTTCTGTCTGTCGGTCCCTCTGTATGTCTGTCCGTTTGGCTGGCTGGCTGTCTGTCTACCTGTATGTCTCTCTGTCTGTCTGTCTGTCATAATAAGTTATTGGGGAATACAATATTTATATGAGACGGGCCACCGATGTTTAATCCAAGAAATGAAATCTCTCGACCGACAAATGAAGAATGGTTTTTCTCTCCCGTGTTATTTATGTGACAGTAAAATTAATTTGTATTTATAAATCCGGCGCCGTTATTATAATAATATTTATTATCATTAGACCTATGCATTTATTAAGCGCCACTATCTAATGACCAAGATTTATTCATATGACGCTGAGCAACTGTGAGTGAAGGAATTGCTCAAGGTCCCTACACAGTAACCGTCTCAGGGGAGGAGGAGGCTCGAAACCGTAGTCTTCACCTTACAAGGTGAGATCTCGAAATCAGTCGACTGCATTGAAGGTCTTTTTCAGTTATTCTATTGTATTGACACTCGAACCAGTCTTGTAATTGGAAATTGGTAATTCCACATTTATATAGCGCCACTTCTGAGTAGAGACTCATCAGAGGCACTCCCAACCTAACACAATGAGACCACGATCGAACAAAATGGTCTTCAAGCGTTTGCGGTAAAGAGGCAAAGAGAGGCCGAGGAGTTCATGTCGCAGATTGCTATAGGCAATTTATTCCAGGAGGATGGGCCGACCAAAGCAAACACTTTTATGATGGACCGTGGAAGTCCGGGCCAGTGGAACAACCAAGTCGCCTTGCGTGGCAGTGCGAAGAAACCTGCGACCATGTATGGGAGATACAGAGACACATAGCTACTTCAGATAAGATGGAGCAGAGCGTGTTATAGATACTTACACATACATAGGCCTAGTATTAGACTAGAAATTTCATATAGGTAAACGTGCATTAATCGTATATATCGACCTGGACACAACTCTTGACTGGCTGTGTTGAGCTATTTGAGAAAACTGATCGCCTTGTGAGGCGAACGCTCTAAACAAAGCGGCTACCGTGTCCAACGGTTACGCACGTGGCATCAGTCGATGGTCGTATCTAAACAAGAATAGAAGAAGATCAGACCTTTATGCTAAATCCTAGAGGCAGCCATGGGTATGAAGTGTTAGCGACTTAATTTTCTTAGCCACGGCATATGAGTAAGAGTGGCCAGTCCTCTCCCTCGCCGTCTCATCTTCCCACCGACAGCGTTCGGTCAGTGTACTCAATGTAGCTGACTTACCTAGTGGCGCACGGGGAGCAGAAATCTCGAACCAAATTTCTGCCTTGACGTGGATATGAAACCACGACCTCTCGATTGACAGTCCAGCACGGTAACCACTAGAATATTGAGCACCCACTATCTAAGGAAAAAACCACACTAGAAACTAAGGATCCACTGGAAAGAACTTGTGGACTGTGGAGGTCGGTATTACCGCTCAGATAGGAAAAGAGACCCAAAGATTACGGATATTGACATGAGCAGAGAGCACGGCTTGGTTTGATGCGCCATCGGTTGATGCTTTGTGTGCTATAGACACCGCGGCGCAGTAGAAGTTGCTAATTACATTTGACTTTGTTTCTTCTTGTGTGCATGCTTGTCTGTCCGCCTAGTTGTCTGTCTATTATCTAGTCTGTCGAGCCAGCCAGGCAGAAGGGCAGCATACGAGGGGCGGTCAGTCCTTTCCCTCAGTGTGTGTGGTCAGTATGGTCACTTTAGAGCTGAGGTCACTTGGTGGCGCGAGTTTCTGCGGGATCTCGTCATCGGTTACTCTTCATTTATCTGAGGAACGAGCATACCAGGAGAGAAAGACAGAGACAACTAGTCATGCAGACATACCAGCAGAAGGAAAGCCAGCCAGGCAGAAGGACACCATGACAAGAGTACAAACAAAGAGAAAGGATTACAGACAGACAGACAGACAGACAGACAAGATAATAGACAGACAGATAGGCGGACAGAAAATATAAAAATCAGACAGGCAGGCATACGGGCAGACAAGATAAGGGACAAGCTGAAAGCCAGACATGCACACAAGAAGAAAGAAAATAAAACACACAATGATAGCCAGACAAAATGACAACCAGACAGGGAGAGAGGCAGACACAGAGACAGGCATTTAGACAGACATACAGACAGACAGACAGTCAGACAGAAGCGAAATTCTGCTAAATAGAGCGCGCGAAATTGTCACTGGTCTGGACAGCAACAACATCTAATGGCTGTAATCAAATATAATCAGTCAGCTCGAGTCTTCCCATTGTTGTTGGTCGCTGTTCTCCCGGAAGTCGCCTAACAGCCGCCAGCGATGCAAAGACCGAGGTATTTGTCGCAGCCACGCTACAAAGAGAACTGGAATTGATGGCGAACGCTAGGAGGCGCTTCACGACAAGTTCCGTGTTTGCCAATCCTGATGGCCGAACGTCGAAGGCATTCGGAAAGTCAACAGAAGACGCTCCTGGCGGCCGTATGACGAACTAGAATGTAGCGAAGAAGAAATATTGATTGGACGCTGAAGTCTTAGAGTCTCGTAAGGCATTTGACAGCTTTGATCGGAAAAAATGAAGACTTCCAGACGCCATCTTAAGTCTGTGAACGCTCCAGCTTCTCATAGCAATCGCTCCATAAACAAAAATGTGGTGAAGACAAATTATTGATTGCAGTATGTGCTGCAGCCGATTTTTTTCGATTCTGCTAAGGCTGTTGACAGCGTTGATCGGGAATATTGAAATCTGTCGACAGCATCTTATTCAGTAGCAACTGCTCAGTCTCCTGGCGGTCGTTTCGAGAAATAAACTGCAGGATGACGCTTTAATGATTGATTTGAGTCTCTATGATTCTGCTCACGCATTTGATAGAGTTACTCAAGATGATTGTAGGTTTAGCGCAACCTTTTGATGTCATATGAACTGAGTAGAAGCGATGTTGGCTCCTATCTTTTGACTAACTAAAGTGCGCCTCTGATAGTTTCTACTGTAGTGGCGCTATATAAATCGTTCATTACATTACATTACAAAAAGTGCAGGCTGATTTGAATTCTAACATCTTCTCTTGCATTTGACAGCCTTGACCGGAAAACATTCAATCAGAAACATCTTGACAGCGTTTTACATCGGCTGACGAGTAGTAACTTCAAAGCCATTCTCGTATCACTACAGTCTTAGAACTCACACGATTGCCCCAAGAAAATATTTTAAAAAATAAACAATAAACAATAAACAATTAAATTAGCCTTCCGCAGCATATTTGCACTCCCAGATCTTGACAAGGATGGCCGCTCCAGAGTTAACATTGCTTATTAATATGTGACACCTGAGGGATTATAGATACCTCGGGTAGTGAAAAATTAAAACTATTAAAACAATAAAAATCAATAAAAATTTAAACACGTGTTCATTTACCTTGCAATCTTTTACTTTTACCATAAAATCAGTTTGCTTAACAAAAACTGAAAAGCACAGACTTTCTGACAACTTAACAATACCACTTCAGCAGAGAAGCCAATTAGTCCCATCGCCTTGTCGCCACAGGCCACACTATTATTTATCTATACGTGACTATTATAGTAAGTGGGCTTAAAATTACACACGATCCCCTTGTCTCTGTAGTGCATGTAACGTTCCAAACCACTCTGTATATATGCACGAATTCTTGTATATAAGAAGAATTCGTGTCTTATAGCGTAGCGCGTTGCACAGAATCCGGTGTGGCTTATATAATTATTCATTCATTCATTCTGAGAATTTATATAGCGCCTCTTCAAGATATCAACTCAGAGGTACTCTAACATTAATTATATACATGTAATACATACTTCTTGAAGGAGCGCTATGTAAATATAATATGGATTTAAGAGCTTAAAATTATTCTACATATGAATATTATTCAATAATTTTGTCTTGTTGACAAAAATTTGTGTGCTGGATTTTTGTGGACCGGGACAAGAGATAATCAATGTTTGTCAGGAGTTGAACGAGTTTTCATCGTACGAAAGACCGGAAAATTGGATTGGAGGAAAACACAAAAGAAATAAGATGCAACAAAGAGAGTTGGAATAAGAAGAAAATAGAATAGAACGAGATGGAGAAGGAGATGGAGAAAGAGATGGAGAAAGAGAGAGAAGAGATGGAGAAAGAGAGGGGAGAGAAGGAGAAAGGCAGGAGGAAGGGAGAGGAAAGGGGAACGAAGGGAAAGGTAGAAAAGACGAGAGAAAAGAGATATAGAAAGAAAGTAGAGAAAGGAAAAGAGATACAGAAAGGGAAACATAGAGACAGAGACAAAAGGGAACAGTAGAGAACGGAAAAGTTGAGAAGAGAGAGAGACACAGAGAAACGGAGACAGAGACAGACAAACAGAGGGAGACGGAGAGGGACAGAGAGGAGGGAGGGAGGAGAGGGAGAGGCAGATGGAGAGGGAGAGAACAGGAATATGAGAGCAAGAGGGAGAGTTAGTGGAAAGGGGAGAGAGAAAGAAGCAAAGGAGGAGGAAGGTTAGCCGCGGAAGTGCTTAGGGAAAGCGATAGAATTCCACGGGGGAACCAAGAAAAGATGGGATAGGAAGACGGATTGGGAGCATGAAAGATGACTAGACGGAGATGAAGAGGGAGAGGAAGAGCGAAAAGGAGATGGAAAAGAAGGAAAGATAAAGACAGGGAGAGGAAAATTGAAACGGAGAGAGAGAGAGAGCGAGAGAGAGATAGAGAGAGGGAGAGGGAGAGACAGACAGACAGACAGACAGACAGACAGACACAGAGACTGAGACAGAGACAGAGACAAAGACACAGACACAGACAGATAAAGACACAGAGAGACAGAGGAAGAAACAAAGAGAGTAAAGAGAGGGAGTAGTATACATGGGAGAGAGAAAACAAGAATGGAGAGAGGAGACACAGAGAGGTACAGGGAAACAAGAAAGAACTAGATGAACGGAATAGAGGGAAGGTTTATACAAAAGGAGGGCGCAGAGATAGAGAGAGAGATACAGCGAGAGTGATAGTGAGAGAAAGAAAGATATAGAGAGTGAGGGAATGAGACAGAGAAATAAATCAAGAGGGGCATGGAGAGGGATGGAGAGGGTGGGCGTTCTTTCTACCTAGCAGCTGGCGCCTTCCCACGGCAGAGCCATGCGCAGAATAAAACGACCAACGATTCGGGCGACGTGAACAATCAAGGCGCGGACTGCGTTCGATTGAGATCCGTTCCGTGCGGTGTGGAATGGATCGCACGGCGCCTGATACGCGTCTTATATTAGAGCTGCGACTTATACTCGGGTCAACAGAGGAACAGGTCGATCCTTTCGACGGGAAACGATAACAGGATGAAATATCAGACAATTCAACATAGTTACATCCGATGTTTACATAGATTGATATATCTTTCATGTCCTGTCTTCAATATATGTGTCGTTATAAATATATGTGTCGTTAATTATTATGTGTATGTATGTATGTAGGCACGTGTGTATGTATTTATGTATGTCTGTCAGAATGTATGTATGTATATATGTATGTATGTATGTATGTATGTATGTATGTATGTATGTATGTGTATGCATGTAATGTAAGAGACACTTATTATAGCGCATTTCTAAGTACCCCACAACAACTCTGTACTTCTGACTATCTACTACCATTTTAGCACATCTAAACAAGTGCGTTTTAAGACAGTATGCTACATAATGAACTGTTAGCGTGCTGGACTATCAATCGAGAAGTTGTGTTCATATTTATAGATACATGTGTGCTTATGTGGATATATAATTATTTATATACGCATAGATATGTATATTCTACGATTGTAGGTTGAGTTCGCTTGTACGATTGAAATCTCCTTTGGTCACTCATCCGCTAAGACCGACCGACCGACCGATTCAGCCGCTGCGGACAGCGAATGGCCGCTGACGATTATCCTCTTCCGCTTCGACGATCAAAAAGACCTAGGATCCCGGACGATCAAAGGCCACGTGCCGCCATCTTGGACGATCAAAGGCCAAGAGCCGACTTCTTGGACGATGAAAAGCCTAGGCCGCCATGTTGGACGATCAAAGGCCACGAGCCGCCATATTTGAAAAAATAAGAAGACATATGCCGCCATCTTAGAAACTGAAAAGGCATAATTGCAATTCTAAGGGACTATGCTGAAGTCTTTTAAAATCAAATGCACAGGCCGTCATCTTTAAAAATCAAAGTGCCTATGCCGACATCTTTGAAAATATAAAAAGGCATTTGCTCAGACCGCCATATTTGGAAATCAAAGATGTCTCCGACTTTGCGTTGGCGGAGGTGGAAGGTAGACCGTGCTTCAAAGGAATCCGAATCTGGATTCGTATTATTCCGGTCCATTCGACAGACGACGACCGACGGAGCATACGCTGGTTCCCTTTGAGATCGGTCGACGCTGGTTCCATGCGATCGTTCGTTCCGGATACCAGATAAAGAACAAAGCCCAGTGGACGAATATTCGCCTGAGACACACAGAACCCTCCACCCACAGCTCCGCCTCTTCCTTGCTCTTTACCAATTTCTCCTTTTCCAGTCTTCTTCGCTTTTCTTTTCTTACATCCTCCCTCTCCCTTTCATCCTCTTCCATTTCCTCCTCTTCCTTTCCTTCCTCTTCCTATCTACTCTTTCCTTTCTCATCCTCTTCTCCTCCTCTTTTCTTTCTTCCTCTTCTTATTCCACTTCCTCTTCCTCTATTCCCTTTCTCCCTCCTCCTATCCTCTTCTGTTTCTTCTTCAATCCGTCCTTCCCTCCTCTTCCTCTATTCTTCTTCTATCTCTTCCTCATTCCCTTCTTCCCCACCAAACCCTCTTCTTCTCTTTCTTGAAGTAACTCTTGCAAATCTTGCTAACCCAATCTGTCAATCTATTTATCTGTCTGTCTGCTATCTGTTGTCTGTCTATGTGCCTGTTTGGGTATCTGTTTATCTCATTTCCGCCTGACGAGAATATCCGGAGATACCCGAGAGACAGGATTTTCAATACCTGTCTATCTGTCTGTTTGTCTGTCTGTCTCTGTCTTTCTATCATATCAGAGCAATACGACACATAAGGTCTGCTTTTACCAAGGAAATAATAATAGCAATAATAATAATGAGCATCACTATGATCATGTTCTTCTACGTGACCTCTTTGGATCTTGACCTGGCACCGATTCTGACCTTCACCCGACCATCGACTTTGTCTTGACTGGGCACTAGTGAATAAGCCAGTGACTCAGTTTCTTCGGGCGCTATAGAAATCTTTAGATTACGATCATCTTCGCATTGAGCAACATCATTATCGACTGGTGATAAACTGGTACAGAGACAGAGGTATTGGCACTGATGGTAGGCAATTCGAATTCATCCGGGTCCTGTCTCTGCGGAGTCATAGAGGAGGAAGTGACGTCGGTCAATGTTGAACTTCGTCAAGCGAGTCATTATCACGCGTCGATTCAATTCGCACCTAGTGCTGGTACGATGTGAAACCGACAAAACGCACCTGGTGTTGTAAGAATAACTTCGGTGGCGGCGGATTTCAATACCGTAATTCATAACATAACATGACATAACATAAATAAACATTACAAGGGTTTAAAGTGGTTCAGAAGACGCGTAGTCTGTGTGTTAGAACCTGTGCAATTTAATCTGGAACATGCTTAATAGCCCTATGTTTCTAGCTTCCTCTTAAAAGCTGTGATAGTGTCTGCTGAAGCGGTAGGCCTACTATCATGTAAGTCCACAACTCTTGCACTAAAGAATTTCTGCCCTAATGTTCCCTTCAGTTTCTTAAATAATTTATACCTGTGACTCCGAGTTGCTTTGTTTAGTGCAAATCTAATCTAGTCATATCTAATCTAATCTAGTCTAACATCTAATCTAATCCTTTTTGGATGGCGACACATCCTCTCACGTTGCTGTCAATTACGAGCTTTATGTCAAGCCATAATCTCAAACCATCTTAAACTCTGTAGTAAAGCTCTAGGGACTACACTTATCGCCCAGCTACACCTAACTATCAATAACTCAGACCTCAACTCCGTCACTAAACCTCTCAAACTCTAACGTTGGTCCAACTCACAAACCCACTGACAACCCCAACCGATAATTACCCCAATTACCGACCATATCATCCAAAACCGACATCCACCCGATGTGATTTTCCCCCACTCTCGTTCTACGATGGCACTTAAGTGTCCGTTTTCCCCAATTAGCCTAGTACCCCGACCGACCGAAAGACCGACCGATCTTTCGTCGAAGTCGGCCGCGCTTGAATCGGTTCTCTCGGCGGTCATAATCGGACGAGAGCTCGGTCGTTCGTGGCGATGTTTACGACGATACTTAGCGCGAGAATCTGTCCAATTTACTACGTTGGCTACCATGGCCGTTCTTTGCTTCCGTACTAGACGTTGAGGGTATTATGTGGACGATAGGAGGAGGAGGATGTCATGCTTATCACGCCGGTTCTTCATTGATTTCTAGCGACAAAGTCCCACAGGACGGGAAGAAGGAGACATACAGACAGACAGACAGATAGACAGACAGACAGACAGACAGACAGAAAGACATATAGAAAGATGGACACATATATACATGTAGGCTTATGGACACAGACAGACCGAAGGAGACATACAGACAAACGGAAGGACAGACAGACAGACGGATAGACAGACAGACAGGCAGAAAGATGGACACAGACAGATAGATGAAATTTTAGATATGGAGACAGATAGCTAATGAAAGCAGACAGATAGATGGAGAGTCACAGAGGCAGGAACGCAGAGGCAGATAGATAAAGAACGATAGAAGCGGAGATAGATAGAAAAAGAGAGACAGATAAAGAGACAGACAGAGAGAGTGACAGAAGGAGAGAGAGAGAGAGAGGGGGGTACGAGCGAAGACGTGTTTGTCATCAGAAATGAGTCTCGACATTTATCAACACCAACGAGACAACCTACTCATTAGCAGCGTCTTTGCAGATTTCTCACACTATGTCTGTCTGTCTGCTTGTCTGCCTTCTTGTCTGCCTGCCTCTCTGTTTATCTGTCTATCTGTTCATCCATACATTCATCAATCCGTCCATAAATCTAAAATGTTTCTTCCACTCCTCAGTCCCTCAATCTTTCTCTCTCGCTCTAGTCCCTCTTTTCTCTCTCTCTCTCTCTCTCCTCTCCCTGTCTCTATATTTCTATCTCCTTCTGTCTGTCTGTCTCTCTCTGTCTCTCTCTTTGTCTCTGTCTCTCTCTTGTCTCTGTCTCTCTCTGTGTCTCTCTCTCTCCTTCTGTCTCTCTTTTTCTCTCTCTGTCTCTCTCTCTCTCTGTGTCTGTCTCTATCTCTTCTTCTGTCTCTCTCTTTCTCTGTCTCTCTCCTTCTCTCTCTGTCTCTATTTGCCTCCCTTCCTCGCTTCTTTGTCGACAACCAAATTAAGTAGAGTGATATAAATGAGCGCTTTTAGTTAAGGACGGAGACCGTCTCTCTCTCTCTCTCTCTCTCTCTCTCTCTCTCTCTGTCTCTGTCTCTCTCTCTTCCTCCTCTCTCTCTCCCTCTCTGTCACCCCATGCCCCGTCCTGGAAAGGAACGGAGGGAAAGGTGGAAAATATGCAAGACATGGGAGAAGGGAAAGTTTTGACCACGACAGACTCGACTCCGATAGACAGAGATATAGATAGACAGAGAGATCAGACAGACAGATAGATAGATAGATAGATAGATAGATAGACAGACAGACAGACAGATAGATAGATAGATAGACAGACAGACAGACGACAGACAGACAGACAGACAGACAGACAGACAGACAGATAGATAGATAGATAGATAGATACTACTGTAGTATAAATTCATTCGTTCGTTCTTGTTTTGAGTATTAAGCAGCAGGTCAAAGTTAGAAGATGCAGTTTTGGAATTTAGGAAAAGGTTAAGACGAAACTTATTGACGATGCATTTCACTCTTCAGCAAACCTCCGTGAACCTCTTAGCAGTTCCTCTGCCCCTCCCTCCTCTTTCCGGTCACTCTGGCAATTGGACTCGGATCTCCACTAGACATCGATCTCTGGACAACGACGCAGCGCTCGTGAATAAACTGGTGCCCTGCGCTCATCTTTAGAGCAACGCTTTAGAACTTCGAGATTACGATGACCTTTTCCTCAGCCTCAGAAGGTTAACTTCTACATCAGATGGCAGAAACGTCTTAGGTGCGTTCCTACTCCGTCCCAATCAGTCGGGTCTTAGAGGCATCTCACCCGGGGGAGTCCCAGGGGAAGAACTTCCGCAGACTATCGTCCATGTCGAAACAAAAATAGAGCTGGGACGGATGGGGTGGCTGGATCCAAACCCATTGGATCAGAGAAGAGAATAGGTTCGGATTGTAATCAGTAACTTCTATTAATATGATAGTGCATGGGTCTAAGGCATGATGGCGCGTCAAAATCAATCAGATGATCAGTCTCCTGTAAGACCCACCAAATTGTTTTGCAGATCATTTGGCGACGACTTATATGGGACTGTCTGTTAAACTAACCGTTATTGAAATAGGCCTTTAAGTGATTGAAGCGATATGCATGGACTGGTAAGGGCGTTATAGAAATTTCTTTTTTCCTGACTCGCTACTTCCTTCTTTCCTTTGCTTCATTTCATCTATCATTTCTTAGCGCATAATTATGCGGTGTATTTAGTTATATAATGATAGCGCTTTATAAATCTTCATGATATGATAATGATGATGATGATGATGATGATGATGATAATGATAATGATGATGATAATGATGATAATGATAATGATGATGATGATGATAATGATAATAATAATAATAATAATAATAATAATAATAATGATAATGATAATAATAATAATAATGATAATGTAATGTTTTGATTATTGATGTTGATTGATGGACAGAATAAATATTAATAATAATTTAACAATATAATATATAAATAATATATAATAATAGTAACAATAATAATAGTAATAATAATAATGTAATTATAATATCATATCATCCTCATAATGATAATAGTATCATATCATAAAATAAGTTCTTCCTACTATCCATCCATCCTTCCTGCCTTCCTTCCCTAAATCTGGATACGATGTCAGTCTGTCTGTGTGTCTGTCCGTCTGTCATATGAGTACATTTCTGAGTGGAGGGGAGCGTGGTGGGGAGGTACGATGTTGGCCCTAGAGATGGGACGAATCTTGTCCGGCCCTCGACGTCACCAGGGTATTAGTGCTGGTCAGGAAAGGGGAGGGACCTAGAGGAAGGGAGGGTGGATGCGGTGGATGGGCAGATCCCAAAGGATTCATATGAAGATCTGCTCATCTCGTTGATAGAAATAACAGATAGGCAGGAAGCCATACGAACAGATATAGACAGACAGACAGACAGAAGGACGGACAGACAGACAGACAGACAGATAGATGGACGCTCTGATATATTGGCAGAAAGAGAGACAGATGGAGGAATGGACATAGAGAGAAACACACATATATACAGGCAGACAGACAGACAGAGAGACAAAGAAATGCATAACAAATAGACACAGGCATACAGACGGATAAATAGACAGAGAGGTAGGCACAGAGGCACATAGATAGGCAAGGAGACAGAAAGACGGATGGGACGGACGGATATATAGGTAGACAGAGAGAAAGACAAACAAAGACAGACAGACAGACAGACAAACATACAGACAGACAAAATTCATACAGGAAGCATACACTGTTTGCAAGACTGACAGATAGAAAAACACAAAGGACACACAGACATACAGGAAGCATACACAAACAATGGGAAACAGCAAGCATACTCAGGCCCACGCGCAGATACACCAAGACCCACACACACACGTGTTCTGTCGAAATTCGTGACGAACTAATTTCGCATGCGCAACTAAACGGTTTTCCTTCAATAAAGAACTCGACGACGAACGCCCGCCTTCCCAGAGTTCCTTGCGTTTCCGCCGCGTGATCGGACGCCTTAATTGGCGCAATTTCGGCGATTGTGTTTCGTGGTCAGCTCGAAACTGGCCAGCGCCGTCTCGCTGACCACTCTGATTAACCCCGCCAACAACGCTCTCCTATCCTACACACGCCGACCACAGTGGAATGCTTATCGATGGTACTGGACGCGTAGTGAGGTGTTCTCTTCAAGGACGAAATCTGCCGGATATCGCGTCACAATGATTACAACTTATCCAGTCTTATCTAATAACTTCCATATCGCCGTTTAGCCATTTCATTCATTCATTCATTCGTGAATTCCGTGAATTTATATAGCGTCTCGTCAAGGAGCCTACTCAGAGGCGCTGCCCAGCCACGGCTAAACCTTCCGCTCCTTTGCGTGCAAAGCTATTGTCTGGATTATCATCCTCATCTGCAAAGGCACGCATTCAATAAATTTCGAGCAAATTATAGAGAGTCAGTGGTATGAAGGCGATGCGATTGATGCGCGATTATAAACCGATGAGACACGGAAACTGATTAGTTAGCGCGCTCCCTTTAGACACCTTTAAAACGTTACCAGCCAATGCTATATAAGTATGGATATTGAACACGATGGCGAATTCATCGCAAGACCTTCATTAGTCTGAAAGTGTGTCCTTCTGTTTGTCAGGCTAAAGGCTCTCGAAACGGAACGCTTGCGCGAGACGAAATTTTTTTAAAGACCTTCTTACAAGAATATGTAGGTCAACTGTACTATTCTCAACTCACAATTAACTTTAAATTCAGATTTATGCAAATATTAAGTTGCGACATGGTCACATTCAATATCAACAACGGTGGCCATTTTTCTTCGCATCATCATCATCATCATCATCATCATCATCATCATCATCATCATCATCATCATCATCATCATCATCATCATCATCATCATCATCATCATCGGGATCATGGGCCGAAGGCCCGTAGGTGTCCAACGCTTGCATCGGATCCATGAGCCGAGGCCAGTGCCGGATTAACTTTTTAGAGGCCTGGCGCAAACAATGCAACAAAACTAAAGTAGGCCCTCTAGTCTAGGCTTGGAATCTCAAAAGAGCTCTAGAAATCACTGTTAGAAGCAAATCATGTAACAATTTGCTAACCGGTGTTTCTAGACTAATTTGACCCTGCTGAAAACGAAAATCGCTGTTAGCAACCTGGATTTTGAGCGGTTGCATGGGAAAACAAGATGGCGGCCAAAATGGTGGCCAATAGCCTCAAACTGCTATAAGTGAAGTTTTGCATGTGATAGAAACATGATTTTAGAGTCTAAATTAACATTTTCAGGGTCAAGGAATGTGATGGAACTAAAAACACACAAGTAGCTCTGCCAGAAAACTAAAATGGCGGACAAAATGGCGGTCATTATCTTCAAATGGCTATAAGTGAAGTATTGTATGTGATGGAAACCTGATTTTAGAGTCTAAATTAACATTTTCAGGGTCAAAGAATGCAATGGAACTAAAGACAGATATGTAGCACTGCCAGAAACCAATATGGCGGACAAAATGGCGGCCTGAATCTTCAGATGGCCATAATTGAAGTCACGTATGTGATGGAAACCTGATTTTAGAGTCTAAATTAACATTGTTGGGGCCAAGGAATGCGATGGAACTAAAATCACATATGTAGTAGTGTCAGGAAACCAAAATGGCGGACAAAATGGCGGCAATTATCTTCAAACATGGGCTATAAGTGAAGCATTGTATGTATCGTATCGTATCGTATTTAAATATTTATAAAGCGCCTCTCGTAGGGTGAAGCGTTCAGAAGCGCTCCCAGTGTGTTAAGCCCCGCGAAAATAAACAGGTTTTGAGAAAAGAGAAGGAAAAAGAGAGACTGCCAGAGAGAATTTTAGAGCGAACAGAAGGAGAAAGAGAATTCCAAAGAGAGGGACCAATTGAAGTAAAGGAACGAGCCTGAGCCATAGCAGTTCTACTGCGGGGAACCAAGAGGTCAAGTCTATTGCAGGAGCGAAGTGGACGATGGGAGGAAGCTGAAAGAGGCCGAAGTAGTACGCCAACCAGATATTTCGGGGCAAGACCCCTCTGAGCCTTGAAGATCAGAGAGAGGATTTTAAATTGTATGCGAGCATGCAGAGGGAGCCAATGAAGTTCGTGAAACATAAAGGTAGAGATGTGAGAGTACCGGGGAAGGCGGGCTATCAGTCTAGCAGCTGTGTTGAGGACCGACTGAAGAGGAGAGAGACGAACCTTAGGAAGACCAACAAGAAGGGAATTGCAGTAGTCAATCCGAGAAAAAACAAAAGCATGAACTAAATGAACGCGATTGCCCTCGTCCGCCTCATCCAGACGGCCGCCAGGCACGTGGCGGTGGCATCGTAGTATTCTTCCGCTCTTCGCTACGCGTCTCGCAAGTCACCTTGGACTGCTCGTTTACCACGTTGGAAGCTCTCTGCCTGAGCATTGCCACTCCTCGTGGTCCTGTCACCCTCCTCACGATCTACAGACCCGGTTCCTCGTCTCCTACTGGACAATTCTTTGAAGAGCTTTCCTCTATTCTGGAGATACTCATTACGCGGAACAGCCAGCTCATTATCCTTGGAGACTTCAACTTTCATCTAGAAGAACCTACTCTTCCTACTTCCATCCGATTCCTTGACCTTCTGTCACAGTTTGGCCTTCGCCAGCATATCAGTCAACCCACCCACGTATTGGGTGGCCATCTTGATCTTGTCATCACCACTGATGATGATCAAGTTGACGATCTCACAGTTACGCCTCCTACGCTCTCGGATCACTCAGTCATAAGCTTCACTCTTCCATCCATTCATCTACAACCGATTCACTCCATTCGCATGACGCGGGGGTGGAAGTCGCTTGACCACCGGGCCTTCAGTGCAGCCATACGTGACACTCTCCTCTCCTCACCCAGTTCCACTCTCGACACGCTTACAGTCGCACAGCTATTTGACCTCTACACTTCAACCGTTACGAATATCCTTGACAAAATGCTTCCTCGTCGTAAAGTCTGGACACGTATTCGTCCACTGGCAGTCTGGTTTGACGCCGACTGTCATCGTCTTCGTCGTCAAACTCGATGCCTAGAGCGACGTTATCGCCGGACTAAGGGGCCCAACGATCGATTGGCTTGGATTTCTCAGCTTCGTGCCCTCCATCGTCTATACCATCAAAAGGAGGCAGCTCACTGGGAAAAGCTGGTCTCCCGAAACGCGAAGAATCCCAGACGTCTATGGTCGTCTGTCTCGGGGCTTCTTGGCCGGTCTTCTCGCTCAACTGAAACTCCTTCCTTCACAGCAAATGAGTTTCTTGAAATGCTGACAGACAAGATCGACCGTCTTCGTGCTTCAACTGCTGACGCTCCTCCTCCAACGTTTACCTCAACGTCAGCTGTCTTCGATGGTTTTCGACCTATCTCTGAGTCGGACCTTCGTTCAGTTTTTTCGTCTGTTAACTTAAAGTCATGTGAACTAGATCCACTACCCCCTTTTATCATTAATGACATTTTGGATGATCTTGCCCCTTTCTTGGTATATCTGTTTAATAGGTCGCTCTCTGAAGGCTGCATTCCTCCCTCGCAGAAGCGGGCCCTTGTCTTTCCTTCGCTCAAAAAGCCTAACCTTGACACCAACCTTTGCAA
This sequence comes from Aporrectodea caliginosa, assembly GCA_020284085.1. Classification (NCBI taxonomy): domain Eukaryota; kingdom Metazoa; phylum Annelida; class Clitellata; order Crassiclitellata; family Lumbricidae; genus Aporrectodea; species Aporrectodea caliginosa. The sequence goes on from JACEVL010000918.1 coordinate 106,481, forward strand.
TAACTATCGGCCTATCTCAAATCTATCATTTCTTTCTAAGACTCTGGAACGTCTTGTCTCTCTCCAGTTTCTTCCTTATCTTGAGCAATCTGGTCTACTTCCTGCAAACCAGTCTGGCTTTAGGGCTAACCATTCCACCGAGACTGCCCTCCTTTCCCTACTTTCTGAAATTTATTCTGCTGTTGATAGGTCTGAACTGACTCTTCTGGCTCTCTATGATGTCTCAGCAGCTTTCGATATGGTTGATCATGATATTCTTCTCCAGCGTCTTGAGACCTCTTATGGGCTTAAGGGCCTCCCCTTTGTTGGTTTCGGTCATACCTATCTGAACGAACCCAAATGATTATTACTGGTGACTCCAGAACCCAATGGGTCCACGTTAAACTGGGTGTCCCTCAAGGCTCCGTTCTTGGTCCTCTCTTATTTATTTTATATACGGCTGACATCTCCTCTCTTTTTCCGATCTGTGGTGCTGCTGGTCATCTCTTCGCTGATGATGTGCAAGCATTTGTCCATGGTCCCCCGTCATCGCAGTTGCTTTTGGTCGGGAGTATTCAATCTCTCTCTAATCATCTCCACTCATGGATGTCATCTAATCGCCTCTCCCTTAATTCTTCTAAGACTCAATTCATCTGGTTTGGTACCCCTCAGCAGCTCCATAAACTTGATTTTGCTCTCCTCTCTGAAAAGTTCCCCCTCTTCTCTTTCTCGTCAAGTGTACGCGATCTGGGTGTTACCCTTGATAGTTCACTTACCTTTACTGATCACATCTCTAATCTCACACGCTCCTCCTATTTTCACTTAAGGCGTCTCAGGGTCATTCGTCGTTCGTCATTCGTCGTTCTATCTATGTGATGGAAACATAATATATTTAGAGTCTAAATTAGCATTTTGGGATTAGGGAATACGATGGATCTAAAGACACATATGTAGCCCTTCCAGGAAACCAAAATGGCGGACAAAATGGCGGTCATTATCTTCAAATTGCTATAAGTGAGGTATTGTATGTGATGGTAACCTGATTTTACAGTCTAAATTAACATTTTCGGGGTCAAAGAATGCGATGGAATTAAAGACACATAATGTAGCACTACCAGGAAACCAATATGGCGGACAAAATGGCGGCCAGCCTGGAGTTGTTTTCTTGATCAAAGAATGCCAAAACGTAACATTCTATATGTACGTTGAGGTTATTGCAGTGAAACCGTCATTTTCTTTCATCAGAGGTCATTAACAGTAGTTTCGGGACACACTAGTGTGCCGCTAATCGACCGGCAGAGTGTCGCGTAAACATGGCGTGTCTTTGGTCTGTCGCAAAAATTGGTGGCCAATTCTCACAGCATATGTCAGTTACACTGACTTAGTTACTTTAACAGTTCAGCACTTAAGCTGTGAGAATTCGTAGCACTCTATATGTCTAGGTTCTATTTTATTTTATCGCAATCTTGGGCGGCCATGATGTTTACCTTAATTTTGCATAAACGGTATACACGTTTGCGACCGCACCGATGAAAACTGTTACCCATTACTGTTATAACAGATTGTAACATTCGAAATGGACAACATCCAGTTATGGCATGAAAAGCCAATATATTTTCCCAGTGCTTTTTTTCTAGAAAAAAAGGTTCCGGAACTCAACAAATTCAGAACAATTATAGAGGCATATTGTATGCTAATATTTCTATTTTATGTATATATATATATATATATATATATATATATATATATATATCAATAAACACTGAAAACACTAAAATTAAATTAAAGTATCTAAGTAATTTTAAATATCTTTGTATTACAAATTTAATTAAATTTATTAAATTATTTTTAATAGCTGAAAAAAGGTACCGGAACGCCGTTCCGGACCGCTCCGGCTGAAAAAAAGCACTGTATTTTCCTTATTTGATCCTCCATACTTAGAGCAATTGTGCGAATTGGAATGAACTTCCTCTTTGCTGATGTTCTAGCCATCACCCATACCTCATCACATTTGAAGCTTTGATAGTGATGCAGCAACAGCAGAATCACGTCGGTATCCCATGCACAAACGACTATGGCTTTCAGGTACATGTCTGGGAAGCATGCACAATTATTCCGGCATCAGCTTCTTCGTGTATTGCTGCCAAGGTAGACACATATGACTCGGCCGTAGACAATGCATTATCTTCGTCCACGAAACCACCAGCAACATCTACATCTATATCGCCATATGTGACTGTTGAGAGCTGAACGGATGGGAATACAGCTAGATCAGCCTTGTTTTTCAGGGATAGCAAGAAAATTCTACCAATTTTCCGGCAATGGAACACTTCGGCATTGTATGCAATGACGGACTGGTTATAATGTCTTACACCACGTCTATCTGGTTCCACTTTTTACTGACAATGCCTAGTTATCGATCGAAGACAATATCGTCTCTCTTGTAGCCAATCGAAAGTTTCTTCACATGTGCAACCACTGTATCTGACAGGTCACCAAATGTCTTTGCTTTCGGAGGTTTCCCCATTGCTTTGCTTGTGCCGTTGCTTGTTCATCAATAATTAAATGTGTTGCCTCTGTTATGGATATGCTGACCCGAACATGCTACTTTTTCAAAGAGTGTCTGCAACATTGAGGCCTTATCAAATGTTCTCATATTGCCTTCAGCATACACCAAAGACACTGGTTTTGAGAGAAGTTCATGGCACAATGCTGTTGCAAGATCCACGGGACGATAGTCTTCATATGCTGTGACGAGTTGATGCATGATATCGCGATCTTTCTTTACAATTTTTTCGGTGTCCTTTTCTTGGTTGGAGAACATTTCTTGTACAAGTCGTGAAATGTAGGAGCATTGCTCTTCTTCAAGGGGTCATTGAATTTCACATGCACAGTTCCAGTGTCATTGCCACAAAGTCTATCAGTAACAAATTGTTTAACTTTATCATGTTCATGTTTCTCTGCACTAATTAAGAAGTGAATCAAGCATTGCTGATATTACGTCTTTTGTTACTGCATTCTGAAGTAGTGTTCTTTTATGCAATGCTATCGTTTTATGAACAGACAAAGCAGCGAATCTTCATTATGTTTGTCCCATTTCTGTCGAAAGACAGCCATGTCTTTGTAAGTTTCATCAGGATGCGATACGTCAAACAAATCTATGGTTTTCCTCTGGATATGAGAACGCAAATGGAATGACAATGCCCATCGATTGAGTATATTATTGTCTTGCTTGGCCAATTATTCCACTAGCCTCCTTACAGGTGCCAACTAGCCATTCTTTTGCATGGTCTGCACCAACCTGATTGAACCTTCTATAGCTGTTCTAAACATTGAAATCGCCATCACGGAATGCATTCTCAATTTCTTTTGGCAACAAGTGCATCTCCGCAATGCAGATGGTGAGAGACTTGCGATAATTGGAACGATCGTATCTGGTGATTTAATTATTATTATGGTTGAAATAAATTATGCAGATTAATAATTAGACAAACGAATTGCTCTCTCGATCCTCACTAATAAAAACATTACAATTAAAGCAAAATTATGTCGTCAAAATGTTACTTCACACTCTAAAACCAACTGGCCGTAATTTTGTCCGCCATTTTGGTTTTCTGGAAGGGCTACATAATATGTGTTTGTAGTTACATCGCATTCCTTGACCCCGAAAATGTTAATTTAGACTCTAAGATCAGGTTACCATCACATACAATACCTCACTTATAGCAATTTGAAGATAATGACCGTCATTTTGTTCGCCATTTTGGTTTCCTGGAAGGGCTATATGTGTGCCTTTAGATCCATCGTATTCCTTAATCCCAAAATGCTAATTTAGACTCTAAATATATTATGTTTCCATCACATACAATGCTTCACTTATAGCCTATGTTTGAAGATAATTGCCGCCATTTTGTCCGCCATTTTGGTTTCCTGACACTACTACATATGTGATTTTAGTTCCATCGCATTCCTTGAACCCAACAATGTTAATTTAGACTCTAAAATCAGGTTTCCATCACATACATGACTTCAATCAGGGTCATCTGAAGATTCAGGCCGCCATTTTGTCCGCCATTTTGTCCGCCATATTGGTTTTTGGCAGTGCTACATGTCTGTCTTTAGTTCCATTGCATTCTTTGACCCTGAAAATGTTAATTTAGACTCTAAAATCAGGTTTCCATCACATACAATACTTCACTTATAGCCATTTGAAGATAATGACCGCCATTTTGTCCGCCATTTTGGTTTTCTGGCAGAGCTACTTGTGTGTTTTTAGTTCCATCACATTCCTTGACCCTGAAAATGTTAATTTAGACTCTAAAATCATGTTTCCATCACATGTAAAACTTCACTTATAGCAATTTGAAGCTATTGGCCACCATTTTGGCCGCCATCTTGTTTTCCCATGCAACCGCTCAAAATCCAGGTTGCTAACAGCGATTTTCGTTTTCAGCAGGGTCAAATTAGTCTAGAAACACCGGTTAGCAAATTGTTACATGATTTGCTTCTAACAGTGTCATTTTGAGATTCCAAGCCTAGTCTACTCTATCCAATCATATTATCAAAAAAATGGGGAAAAAATTAATTATATAGAAAAACATACTTTATTAATTTATGAACACAAAATGAAGCTGTGATAGGATCATAGGAGATTTTTTAATTTTACTTGTTACAGTTCAACTGTTCAAAAATGTTCGTCGAGTTTAAAAGTCTTTCCTTCGCGCTTTTAAAGTAGAGAAAGAATCAATGATATCATTGCTGAAATCAAGGGTGTCTGTTGTTGGCATTAGTGCTGACACTGCTGAGCGGCCTAAGCCTGAACTGCATCCAGCTTCTGACGCTGAGTCGACACCATCTATAAATTGCGGCACTTCTCGTGTTTTTACTGCCAGAAATTTATCAATACTACCACGTTGCTGTTTGCCTACCTCTTCAAGTTCGCGTTTTCTTTGACGTTTCTGCCAACCGGACTCAAATTTTTTCATTTTCTTTAGGCCTACTTATTTTATTTGTTTAAAAATTCAAATTAAAAAAGAAATAAGCAGCTACATAAACACTAAATAGTAGATAATAATATTACATGGAACATACACTGTGTCGTCTGTACCATACGCATATCTATATTTTATTTGGTGATGGGGTCGATCCGCGCATAACTTGATTACGTCATACGTCATCATTACAGTACACAATTAATTAGTACGTCATCATTATAGTAGCAGTACTGTAGAAGGCCTGTTTTTATAATGCCACCAAATTTTATATGCAATGCTTGTTTTAGAAATTAAACATTTTAAATAAGCCGGACTGGGACTTATATAAACAAATTCGATCGGATAATCGGATTTCTCATTGTTTTTTTAATGTTTACCCCGAAAGAAGGCCTGGCGCAAGTGCGCCAGTTGCGCCATAGTTAATCTGGCACTGGCCGAGGCCCGTTGGAGTCCAATGCTTGAATTGGATTTCATTCGTATTTTTTCTATACGAACGGAGTATCTGCACCCATCCGTTCGACCTTCGCACTTATCCCTTAAAAGAAAGTTCCAGGCTTAGGACTGGCTCTGATATCCACTATCTTGTGGTATCAAAGGCGGCGATGCCGCCCACGTTTGCCAGCTGTTTCAGGGTTCCTGCTGAGCCTGTTCACCTCGCATAGCGCCCTAGGTGGTACTTCAGACAAGACCTTCACCACTGATGGCATAGCCTCAGCAGGCACTCCCTACTGACTGTTGCCACCCCCTCACCACGTTGAGGTGTGAGTCGGACTTTGAGGGGCACCAGGCGGGGCTAAATATGCAAATAAAGCGCATTCATCATTAAACAACGACGTCGCCCTGAAAAATAACGCTCGCTAATGGAACACTAAAAACTCGAGAATAAGAGTTAATAGAAGAACGGCCGAGCTTCGTCTACTGTTAGACGGGGTAAAAATAATAGGCCTATGTAAGGTAGCGATGACCCGTGCGAAGCCGGGTAACGGCGAGCATATTATAAGCGCTAGAGTGCATGACGAATCGCCCATGCAGGCCGCTGTAAAATACAATCGCTAGGCGACCTTGACCCTCAATCTAGACAGCTGGAACGCGTGTGTGCAGGATTAGATATTGCGTTGAAACTATCGAACTATGGACCGCCATTTTATGCTGACTCAACACATCCACGACGAGTCAGCACAAATCACGTTAACAAAAACAATACAACAGAATGCAATGCAGTGTGACGCAGTATGCCATGCAATGCAAAACGGAATTTCTTGTGCGCCTTTATGAATATATATATATATCGCTGTATTACACGCATCTTCTGTATAACGCGCCTCTTACTATAACTCGCAGCGGAGTTTCACGGTCACTTGCTGATTTGAAAGGAGTCCGCGTTGCCGCGACTAATTGCCTGCAGTAGCACTGGACGATCGTCCATAGAACTGGCGAGTGACCACGGTCATCGGCTGACCACCGGGAGGATGGGGGGTGGGTGGAGGAATGGACCTGGATTCCGGGATATATGGAGTGTCTCATTCGAAATTGGATTATCCAGGTCTGTTGGAACGATGGATGGATGGATGAAGGGTGGGGTGGAGGGAGGAAGTGAGGGAGGGATGCAGGGATGGAGTGAAGAGGTGAAGGAACGCTGGCGGATAGTAGAGGGAGCCATCGTCTGGTTTTCTTCTTCAACCAACGGTTGCGAACGTTTTTTACTTTCTTCCTTCCTTCCAATATGTTCTTCCACCTTCCTTTCTTCTTTCTTTCCTTACCAGACCTTTCTTTTTCCTCCCTTTTTTCCTTCCTTCCTTCCTTCCTTACTTCCTATTTCCTTCCTTCCTTCCATCTTTCTTTCCTTCAATCCTTGCTTTGCTTGTCTTCCTCCTTCTTTCATTGCTTCCTTCCTGCCTGCCTTCCTGAGATTCTTCATTTCTGCTTTCCTTTCTGCAGTACTTCCTACCTTGCTTGCTTGCTTCTTTTCTTCCTTCCTTCCTTCCTTCCTTCCTTCTTCCTTCCTTCCTTCCTTCCATCCTTCCATTCCTTCCTTACTTCCATCCTTCCATCCTTCCATCCTTCCTTCCTTCCTTTCTTCCTTCCTTCCTTCCTTCCTTCCTTCCTTCCTTCCTTCCTTCCTTCCTTCCTTCCTTCCTTCCTTCCTTCCTTCCTTCCTTCCTTCCTTCCTTCCTTCTTCTTTCCTTCCTTCCTTCCTTCCTTCCTTCCTTCCTTCCTTCCTTCCTTCCTTCCTTCCTTCCTTCCTTCCTTCCTTCCTTCCTTCCTTCCTTCCTTCCTTCCTTCCTTCCTTCCTTCCTTCCTTCCTTCCTTCCTTCCTTCCTTCCTTCCTTCCTGCACTGTATTGGCAAACTTGGCATGTTCCTGAGTGCGCATGTACTGTGTCATTCGTTTCTCGTGGGACGAATGAACGGGCGTCATCTACCGAATGAATTCTCATCATCTACGCCATCTCCCGACCGCATCTGTAACTCCCACCACTAACCACCATACCGCACGGGGTCCAATAAGAAACATCACTGCGAACAATACAGATAAATTAGGACCTATACACTTCAAACGTAATTTCTTTAACAGACATTCAAATACATTATTTAGCCCGATAAATCCTACCCCACTCGGTGCGATTGTGTCTGCACTTTCCTCAAGGGCCTGCGTTCCAGCCAATCGCTCAGACGGTTCGTTATTCTTCGAATATAATAGACAACGTCTTCTCTTAGAACCACGTGCACCTGCGGTCCCGAGTTATTGACTTCCCTGGAACCACCCCCTCTGCCCTTTTTCAGTGCACCCACGGCGCATACGGACGTAGGGAGGAGGAGGGCAGAACTTGGCTGGGATAGTAGAAATGGCGCTAAAAAATCAATTCGAGTCTGAAATTTCTGTGGTAGCAGGAAGCTGTAGGCCGACCCTAAATTCATTCAAAGTTTTCATTTCTTTCATTCATTCATTCATTCGTTCATTCAGTCACTCTTTCGTTCGTCTTCATTGAGCCAAGCGGGATGAGAAGGAAAAGAACGAATGTAGTACTAGTAGTAGTAGTAGTAGTAGTAGTAGTTTCTGTTTAACTACACTGAGTGATAAAGATCATTAGCGTCCCCTCCTACTTTCTCCAGACTTGGGACTGGCATTGTCAGAATACGAAAAGAATGTCAAAAAAAGGAGACGACTAATTAGGTGTGCGTTGATATGTAGATAGATTATTTCTAATATTAAACTTATCAACTCGCCGTGGTTATTAGAGATTAGCCATTTATTTATTTATTTTAAACCACAGTTTAACCACATATACTATAATATACTATATGTGGTTTAACGTCGTCTTATGACATCAAAGGCCGTTGACGACTGAGAGATTAGCCATTCATTCTTGTTCACAGGTATATAGCCCTCCCACGTGTTCACAGGTATATATAGCGCCGATGGAAACGGTTTCAAAGGTGTCTAAAGATTGTCATTAATACGACGATTGGATTCGGTCTAACAGTAGGGCCTACTGTTCAAAGACGCCTTATGGCAACGAATACCGTTGACGTCGGCAGAAATTAATTTGAATAGTTCTCACCGTTCATACAGCGTAATAATTATTAATTGTTCGGAAGTGATGAATCTAATAATTATGGCATTGACTAATGAATCTAAACTGGCTTTGACAGACAGATCTATTATGGCCCTGTCTGGCGAAAACAATATGGCGTTGGTCGAAAGAGTTTTAAAGGTGTCTAATGAGAGCAGTGCTTTGTCCGAGGACATTTTGCGGTTTCCTTGGGTTTCGAAACCGGTTTTCTCCGTTATTTAACTAAAGCAGACACGACTTGATTAGATTAGATTAGATTATTGCAACATTGGTCGTTGACAGCATAATTCTTAGCCTATGCACCATACACTTTCAACTGTAGAAACAACAAACTCATTAAACTAATCGTAATCGTAATCTCGGATATTCTATAGCGCCCAACAAACAGAGTCGCGGGATCCAGCTTTTCACAGGCGCTTAGTAAAAAATTCGCTAGGCAGGCAAGGTGAAATTGATTCTCAGGTCAAGATCCAAAGGAGTTAAACAGGCATTAGCAATACACAGCTGCTATTAGTGACTGTTACGCTAAGCCCGTATATACATAATATTTGAAACTCAGTTTCAATTGCCAGCAAAGCAAAACGTCAAAGCAGTGCTCTCTTAAACCTTTTACAACATTTTCTAACAGTTCTCAGCGTCAGTATTGAATAACAATCCAACAGCCTTAGTAGTAGTAGTAGTAGTAGTAGTAGTAGTAGTAGTAGTAGTAGTAGTAGTAGAAGTAGTAGTAGTAGTAGTAGTAGTAGTAGTAGTAGTAGTAGTAGTAGTAGTAGTAGTAGTAGTAGTAGTAGTAGTAGTAGTAGTAGTAGTAGTAGTAGTAGTGGTAGTGGTAGTGGTAGTGGTAGTAGTAGTAGTAGTAGTAGTAGTAGTAGTAGTAGTAGTAGTAGTAGTAGTAGTAGTAGTAGTAGTAGTAGTAGTAGTAGTAGTAGTAGTAGTAGTAGTAGCAGTAGCAGAAGCAGAAGCAGTAGCAGTAGCAGTAGTAACAGTAGCAGAAACAGTAGCAGCAACAGCCTTAGCAGTAGCAGTAGCAGTAGCAGCAGCAGCAGCAGCAGCAGTAGCAGTAGCAGTAGCAGTAGCAGTAGCAGTAGCAGTAGCAGTAGCAGTAGCAGTAGTAGTAGTAGTAGTAGTAATTTCAGTTTTAATCATTAATGACACTGTGTGATAACAGAATATCATTAACGTCGCCCTCCTCCTTAATCCACGCTTTGAATTATAAATTTGGATTTTGACTATAGACTTGGGACTTGGGATTCAGCCTTACTAACTTTTAGGTATTGCATTTCATTGTGTAACGACATCTTGTTGCTGCCACGACCTTGACATGAGCAGTAAGGCACCTGAAATTGGCACAAGAAGCCGATGAACATATATAATGGCAATACACCGTTTAAAGGTATCTAACGAAAACTGTGCTTTGGCAATACTTTAACAATACTTGAATATCAGTTTGGCGACATCTCATAGCAATATCTTCCGTTAAAGTCATAATTATATAAACAGGGTGGCTCAAAATAAAATGTTCCACCGGATAAAATGCAATTTCTCCGCAACCAATTGAGACTTTTATACCAAACTTTCACCATTTACAGAGGAATGATTTTTCAACAATCCATGAAACTTTTACTAAATAATTTCCATAACTTCAAAAGTTACAGCTGTTTAAATATTCAATTTTATTTTTTCACATTTCCGAAGAAAAATTGACAGTTATTTACAATTTTCAATGTCAAATAAAATCGTCTTTCATTACGAAATCAGAATCTGTTGAGCAGTTTATCTCAAGGCATGTTCGAAGTGTCCACCCCTAGCTCTCACACAAGCTCGAAGTCTTTTTGTGAAGCTCAGTATGGCCTTGTTGATTGAGTCCTGCGGCAGCTGATTCCATATTAGCTGCAAGACTCCTCCTTTCAGCTCGTCAATGTTCTTCGGCTTCGGATGAAATGTCTTGTAACGTTCAAGCATAGCTCCCCAGACGTGATAATCAAGAGGGCTAAGGTCTGGAGAGTTTGGTGGCCATTCATCTTTGCCAATGAATTCACTGCAGTTGGTGGCAATGAAGCCTTGAGCCAACCTTGCCGTGTGAGCAGGCGCACCGTCAGTAAAAGATTAACAAATTGAGCGCTTAATATTATTTTAAAATATCTGCAATTATTAACTGTTTGCTTCATAAATTCTTTCTTTACAACTTGTAATGAAGTCATATGACGTCATGATTATTTGGGTGTTACAAAACAATTTCTCTGTGAAAAAATCTTAAAGAAATAACCATTATTGGACCGTTCATCTGCGGAAATTTGAAAAAATTGAATTTAATATTAAAACAGCTGTAACTTTTGAAGTTATGGAAATTATTTAGTAAAATTTTTATGGATTGTTGGAAAATCATTCCTCTGTAAATGGTGAAAGATTGGTATAAAACTCTCAATTGGTTGCGGAGAAATTCCATTTTATCCGGTGGGACATTTTATATTGAGCCACCCTGTATAATAAACTAAGCATTAACAATCGCAAATCAAACTATAGGCTACAGGTAACTAATGTGATACCTGTATGTATGCATACATGTATGTATGTATGTATGCATGTATGTATCGTATGTATGTATGTATGTATGTACGACCGCGCATCGTCTGGCCGAGTTGAGGGAGATCTCCTCCGTCGAGCTCCGTTCTGTCATCATGTCATCTGCTCCGAAGTCATGTGAGCTGGACTCTCTCCCCGCCACCCTGATCCAGGATTACGTGGACGATCTACTTCCTTTTCTCACCATCCTCTGCAACCGGTCTCTCCAAGAAGGAGTTCTTCCTGACTCGCTAAAAAGATCTATCTACCCTGCTCTCAAACGTGACGGACTTGACCTCAAAGACCCGTCTAACTTTCGACCCATATCTAATGTCTCATTTCTTTCTAAGACGATAGAGAAGATTGTGTCGGAACAGATCACCAGTTACTTAAGCACTAACGACTTGCTTCCAAAATTTCAGTCGGGCTTTCGTAGGGGCCACTCCACGGAAACATTGCTGCTCCGCTTGTTATCTGACTGCTATGGGGCCATGGATGGGAGGCGGGTGACCCTACTGGCCCTCTTTGACGTAAGTGCAGCTTTCGACACAGTCGACCATGAAATCCTTATCAAACGTCTCTCTATTTCTTTTGGACTCGCTGTTCTCAGTTTCACCAACAGTTGAAGACTGCATTCTTCCGTATGGCCTGGGCCGGGAGCGCCTCTGAGTAGGGATCTTGAAGGGGCGCTATATAAATTTTGATTGATTGATTGATTGATTTATGTATGTATTTATGTTTGTATTGTATGTATGCATTTTTGTATTGTATGTGTGCATTCATTTTTGTACGTATGTATGTATGTATGTAATGTATACATGCATGTTTGTATATATGTATGCATGTTTGTATGTTTGTCTGTATATACGTATTATACGCATTCATTTCATTTAAGAGATTTACATAGCGCACCATCAAGATTATCTACTGAGGAGCGCTACCGGCTAAAGAGAACAGTCTTGAGGTTAGAGAGGAACGTGGCCCCAAGGGCTCTAGGCATTAGTCGTACATGTATGCATGTATATATGTATGTATTTACTGAACTGTACGATTACTATAGAGACTGTTAAAAACATCACAAAAGCGATACCTACGCAAATACAAACGATGTTTTAAATGTCATCAAGTGCAGAAATTAGCAACCAAAGCAATATGCAGAAAATTTGACGAGTCGCCACTAACGCACCCACGCACACACGTGGAGCCGAGCCAGCGGATAGTTTACAGAAGGCACCACGTTCAGAGTCTCGTGTTTAGTGACATCTTATTGCTGCCAGGGTCGTTGACAACGCCTTCCTCGATAATTCAATGAATAGACATTTTATGTAAATTCTTAATTCGTAAGAAATTTTGTCATGTATTGCTTTTGGAATTTCGATAATACCCTTTAACGCACTAAATGAAACATTTTTATTTAATGCTTCAAATTAGAAGGTGTAGAGTCTTGTTTAGCTTTGGGTTCTTTGTGTAACCTAGAAATTTAGAATGATCATTTATGGTAGGGCCTACTGCCAATGTTCGCCTACACTTGCACCAACAAAGTAGCCTTTTCTACATGAGTATCAGCAGCTTTATCATTGTAAATTAAAGTTGGTATGGAACTACTGTATATGCGGCCACGCTTTTCATGCGTCTTGCCATCCCCACTCTTTTCTCTGTTCAGTTGGGCCAGTTAATTAAGAGCAATAAAACTCCCAACCAGCTGTGGGCCTCTGCCTTTAAACTTTTAAAGTTCTCTTGACAACTGCTTCCTGATGTTTGTACTCAGCAAAGCCCAAGGCATTATTTCTTTTATACATTACTTCAGGACAATTAATATCCAAAAAGGAAGTGATTTATATTTCATATGTTTTATTAGTGTTTTCACAACTTCTCTGACAGTGTAAAGAATTATTAGCTAACAAGGTCAGCTATTCAGCGATATCCTTAACGTTTCATTTATATTTTCTTCTAACATGCCATCAGTTTTTTTTATATAGTTGTGGCTATTTTTCTACTGCTCTTTACAATCAGCTATTTCTATTGGTGTCACGACAACTCGTCGAGCGACATTTCGTCGAACGACATTTCGTCTACTAAGTTATTTGATGTTGTCACTTTAAAATGGAAGCTGGATTGATGAAAAAAACTGTTTCATGAAATGGAAGTGGGATTGATGAAAACATTCCTGTGTTGAAATAGAATCTGGATTGATCGAAATAATTTTTCCCGTAAATAGAAGCTGGAAATCAACCTGGATGCATGGATGAAAATAGGTATCCATTTAATATAAGCTGGATTGATGAAAATAATCTTGTCAGTAATTAGAAGCTGGATTCATGAGAATATATAGCACGTTTTAGCGAAACTATAAGAAAGCGGCTTCTGTTGATTAGCCGTAATGGATACAGGTAGACGAAGTGTCGTTAGACGAAATGTCGGTAGACGAGTTGTCGCGGAACCATTTCTATTTTCCATAGGTGTTAAACCGGTATATTACAACGTCACTATTAATCATTATTTAATGGCATAAAATAATGCAGCCAATAATGCCTATTATATAAATCTCAAACAGCGCTTGATGGCTGTTTGCTGTTTAACGTCACTGTATCATAACAAGAATAATTAGCGTCGCCCTCCTCCGTTCCCGAGTTCTGAGACTGGCACTTCTGCATGTAGTGGCGGAGCGTGAACTTCATTAATTGAACGTAATTTTTAAATGGCGGTTTTTGTGAAGATAGCACCATCGATCGTCATTCACAATTATATATAGCCCTGGTGGATTGCGTTTTAATGGTGTCTACCATGTCGATTTTCATTTATAGAGGAGATCTGTGAGTTTAGCAACATTTTACGGCATCAAAGGCCATTGAAGTCTACTGGAAGATATTTTGCAAACAGTTCACATCATTTTAACACAATCCCGCTTTATCGAAAAATTTAAAAAACATTTTACTACTGACTAGTAGTAATAGCATCAGCAGTAGCTGTAGTTACTATTAATTAAACGACTCTGCGTCACAACAAAGATAAATAGCATAGCCCTCCGCCTTTTTCCAGGTTTTTGGCTGGAACTACCACATTACCTAATCCTAGTGACAGCTTCTGGAAACAGACATCTTAAGGCAAGAAAGGTCGTTGATGAGGACAGAAATTATCTTGAACAGTCCTTACCGCTATTATGGATGAATTTAATTCAGCTAAATAATTATACAGAACGACGATAATATCGTGAATGATAGAATTTATTTAGAACAAGGTTTAACGTCGTCATATGACATCACAGGTCGTTGACGACAATTTAAACATATACAGTGCAGTGAAAATGAATTCATAGCGTCCAAACATAATATTAAAATGTCATTAGTGTTCAATGATAGAATTTTAAAAGCTGGTGAATTCATAGTGACGGTAAAATCGTTTTGAAGGTGTCTAAAATTATAGATGTATTGTATTGTATTTGAACACTTGTTATAGCACCCCTACCAGATTTCCCATTCAGAGGCACTTCTGACTACTGCGCGGACGCTGAATCGGAGTTTCACGCCGAAGCGCATGAGCAATTGCGAGTGAAGGACTTGCCCAGGGTCCCTACGCGGCGACTTTGAGGTGGATTCGATCCCGCAACCCTTCAGCTGCAAGGCACCGAACATACCCCTAAACCACCGCGCCCCAGTTGTATTGTGATGTGTTGTATTGTGTGTTGTATTGTACTCCACATTTATATTTTCAGTGTACAGTGACATCTAGTGGCTGGTACGACCGTTGACGTTGAACTCACGATACCCGACATTACTTATCCCTTGGAACTTGACCTGGAACCGAGTCGGACCTCATCTGACTACCGATTTTCATCCGACTGTGTAAATTCTAACCTGGTAATTGCAATTGTAATGTGATACTGTAATCCAGAAATATCAGGTAAGGTAAAATGAAAGTTAAGATGTCACCGAACAATGGACAATGAAATTGGGGAGTGGCGTAGACATGTTCGCGGTTGTGTGTGTCCACAGTTTAACGGCAGCTTATGACTACATAGGCCGTTGCCGCCGACAAAGATTTGTTTTGGCATATTACAGGCATGTTCGCGGTTCGTATGTGGGGTATAATAAAATCAGATGACAGTATTTTAAAGGTGTCTAAGCAGTACGCTTTATATAATGCCTAACGAACGACATTGTATGGTTGGTTTTAACCGATTAGATCGTATCTACCTTCCCTAATTGGAAATTAATTAAGTAGCATCTATTCTATTCTATTCTATTCTATTTATGGATTTATAAAGCGCCTCTCGCAGTACAACCTAATCAGAAGCGCTTCCAGTGCGAAGGGCCCCTCGAAAAAAGAAAAGTTTTAAGAGAACGAGCAGAAACAGTGGTGCCCCCATAATAACATCGTACTTTATAAGTGACTGGGAGAATTCCAAGAACTTAGCGACATCTATAATTGACATCAAAGGTCGTTGACGTCGATTGAATTAAATATTAATACACAGTTCTCTCTAATTATATAATTAAAGATTAAAATTAAATTATATAATTAAAGATTAAAATTACAGCGGATCTCATATCGCATTGCTGCTCTGGTTTCTCGTTGTGTTCTTGGCTGCGCTCCATCTTACTTGCGCGATCTTTGCCGCCCAGTGGCTGATGTTGCAGCGCGTCGGGTGCTTCGCTCTGCGACGAGGGGTGAGTTCCTTGTTCCACGTGCTCGCTTGGCTATTAGGCAGCGCCGTGCTTTTCGGTTGTGGGCCCTTCCATCTGGAATCACCTCCCACTTAAGCTCCGTTTTTTACTTGTAAGTCATCCGACAGGGTTCTACAAGTCTCTCAAGTCTTTTCTTTAGTCGTGGCTGGGCCGGGAGCGCTCCGGAGTAGTTGCTTGAAGGGGCGCTATATAAATGCTCTGAATGAATGAATGAACGAATGAATGATTTGTGGCTGTTTTTACGACACTGTGTCATAACAGACAGATTAATACCAGAAGACGAGGAGTTACGGAGTTGATTTGTATACAATTAAATCTTGACCAGCACCAGTCAATGGTAAATCAGGAACCTGGCGAATCTAATATGGCGTTGGTGTTATAATATTTAAAGGTGTCTAAAGATAGCATTTCATTAACGACTTCATGTGGTATCAAAGGCCGTTGACGTCAATAAGAACAAAATATTTCTACGGTTCTCACTCTAATTATATTAATAATATAAAGAAAAAGAAATGAACGTGTATCTAAACGAGTATTGTGTATTGTATTGTATTGTAGTGTATTGTATTGTATTGTATTGTGTTGTATTGCATTGCAATCTCCTCCTAAACCATTCTAAATCTAATGAAATTATTTTGACCAGACCAAATGTGAATCTTGAACAAGGTCCTCCAATTATACGTGGTATAAAAAGGGTCACATCCCTGAATATATTGGGTATCGAGATTTCTGCAAAGTTCGGTTTTTCCTCCCATATCCAACAGATTTGTGTACGGGCCAAGCAATCTCTCCATGCCCATCGTATTTTAATCTCGCATGGGCTCTTGGGAGTCAGGCTTTATGATGTGGTCCGGTCCACTACTGTCAACCGAATGCTTTATTGTTCCCAAGTGTGGTGGGGCTTCGCCAGTAAACAGGAACGTGACTCTCTAAGTGCTGTGGTCCGCAAGCTGGTACGCTTTGGCTTCCTACCCAAATCTTTCCCTACTTTTGAGGAACTCTGTAAAAAAAAGCCAACCAAGACCTTTTTAGAAATATCTTAAATAATCCTGGACATATCCTTCATTACCTACTACCCTCTGTCCCATATACTGGTCATGATCTGCGCCCACGCTCACATAACCGTGTTCTTTCTAGATTTGATTCCCTCACCAGGTGCGGTTTCCTGGCTAGGATGTTGTAGCCTACAGTTAGGCCATAGTGTTTTTTTTAGTTTTTACTATTAACTAACTTTTCCGCTACTATTTGATAACTTTGTATAACTTTGTATGTACAGCGCCGTGCGTTTGCCAGCGTTTAATAAAGAACACACTTACTTACTTACTTATCTGTCCCATCCTTCTGCGAGCGTCACTTTTCAATGCGTCATTCGCCAGATGGCAGCTCGCAGTAAACATTTCTGCTTCTCTTAACCTCAGACTGTATACTCTGCTTTGCGTGGTTGACGTTTCGATTCGGTAGATGGCAGTGGAGCGGAGTGGGTCAAAGGAAGAGCGGAGCGGTGGGGAGATGGAAAATGGAAAGAGAGGGGAAGTGGGAGAGGATGAGTAGGGGACAACAGGGGAGTGGAAGGTGAAGGGAAAGGGAGGAGGCGAATGGATAGGGGCGGGAGAGGGAGAGGGAAGGGTGATGGGAAGGGAAGAGAATGGAGAGGGAGGTGGATTTTAATGGGAAGGACGCCCTGGACGGGAGAATGGGAAGAACAGGGCAACGGAGGAAGGGAAAGGGAGGAGGGGGAGTTAAACGAATCTTTGGGCTACAAAGGCCGTTTGCGTTCATATGATAAACATCGTAGACTTCTCAATTAACAGTGGCGGCGCCAGGATTTCAGGTTTGGGGGGCTAAAGCTAAAAAACCTTCCCTTTTGTCCCCTTCTGGCTGTGATTTGCAGTGATTTCCCACTTTTTGGGGGCTGAGCGGCAGTTAGAGGGGGGGGTATGAACCCGTAGCCCCCTGGCGCCGCCACTGACTATTAATACGCCGATTGTAAAGATGGATTACTGGATTCATAGTTTAAAGACATCTTATGACCTTTTCCCCTCATTAATGGCTAAACTAATGACTAGTTTTCCTCTTTGGTCTCTCGTTCTTTAAAGACGTTTCTTTTCCCCGGGGTTTTCGTGCTGAAAGCGTTTCTGAATAGTTATTCTGAGAGAGGCGCTATATAAATCTTTACATACAATACAATACAATACATCAAGAAGAATTATTTAGACATACTACATTATACATAATTGTTTGCAGCGATCGGTTTAGTAGTAGGCTAGTTCAAGAGTTTAACGATTTCTTCAGTTTTCCAAGGCCGTTGAAATCGACAAATTGGCTACCTTGCTCATCATTTTTATCCATCTAGTTTAACTTACGAAAATCTTGCTTGCTTGATTGCTTGCTTGCTTGAGCCACAGGCTAAATAGTCAAATCTTGCGACGACTAATGCGATCACTTACAATCATTCAATCGTCCTGAAACTTGGCAGATAGACTCGGCCTCGCAGACACTTCATTCTATTAAAATTTCAGCTCCCCACAAAAAGGCTAGCTCATAGAATCGGGGACTCAACTTTTCGAATCGGAGAATCCCCTTTTCCGTTACGCAGCGCGGTCATTGGCCGGCGTTGTGATTCGCCGCAACAAGAATGGGCGCGCTGCCTCACTAAACGTACGCTATGTCGTAAAATGAACGCGGACTATATATTTGTAGAGGTAACTGCTTCGTAAGACGAATTATAGGATACTAGATGGATATAGTAAAAACTTTGTTTTTACGGGCTGTATTTTATTATCCATCTAGTTTAACTTGCAGGAATCTTGCTTGCTTGCTTGAGCCACAGGCTGAGATGTCAAATCTTGCGACGACTAATTCGATCACTTACAATCATTCAATCGTCCTGAAACTTGGCAGATAGACTCGCCCGCGCAGACACTTCATTCTATAAAAATTTCAGCTCCCAAAAAGGCAAGCTTATAGAATCGGGGACTAAACTTTTCGAATCGGGGAATCCTTTTTTCCGATACGCAGCGTTGCCATTGGCCGCGTTGCCATTGGCCGCAGCAAAAACGTGTGCGCTGCCTCATTAAACGCACGCTCTGTCGTAAAATTAACGCGGACTATATATTTTTAGAGGTAACTGCTTCGTAAAACGCATTATAGGATACTAGATGGATATAGTAAAAAACTTTGTTTTTACGGGCTGTATTTTATTATCCATCTAGTTTAACTTGCGGAAATCTTGCTTGCTTGCTTGCTTGATTGCTTGCTTGCTTGCTTGCTTGCTTGCTTGCTTGCTTGAGCCACAGGCTAAAAAGTCAAATCTTGCGACGACTAATTCGATCACTTACAATCATTCAATCGTCCTGAAACTTGGCAGATAGACTCGCCCTCGCAGACACTTCATTCTATAAAAATTTCAGCTCCCCAAAAAAGGCAAGCTTATAGAATCGGGGACTCAACTTTTCGAATCGGGGAATCCCCTTTTCCGATACGCAGCGTTGTCATTGGCCGGCGTTGTGATTGGCCGAAACAAAAACGGGCGTGCTGCTTTATTAAACGCACGCTATGTCGTAAAATGAACGCGGACTATATATTTGTAGAGGTAACTGCTTCGTAAGACGCATTATAGGATACTAGATGGATATAGTAAAAAACTTTGTTTTACGGGCTGTATTTTATTATGTAGATAACACAATAATTCTGAAACATATTGGTTTATTTATAGCGACCCTACACAGCGTTCAAAAGGTGTCCAGAATATCATTGCATTGCACAGCGTTTAGTGACATCTAGTGGCTGGCAGGACTATTAACGTTGATAGAATCATACATGACATTACTATAACTGTTCCTTGGAACTTGACCTGGAACCGAATCGGACATTATCTTACTTCCGATTTTCTTCCGACTGTGAAATTATCATCTTATGCAGTATTCGTAAAGAAATCCTGTTAACAAGACAATGTCGGGTAGGCCTAAGGTGACGTCAAAGTCAACGGTTAATCGAGCCACAAGATGTCACCGAAGACAGAAGACTGAGTAATGGAACCATAAGAAAGCAAGAGCTTCATTACTTTCACTAGCGATTGGAGGATTTCAATAGATTGCAACAACTTGTGGCATCAAGAGCCCTTAACGTTTAGTTGAGAGATACGTTAAACAGTTTTTGCAGGTAGGTAGTTTCAGTTTAACGACACGGTGTGATTACAAAGATCATTAGCGTCGCCCTCCTCCTTCATCCAGGCTTGGGACTAGCACTGTCAGAAAGCGAACAGTGGCGGAGTTAACAGTTTTGGCGTGTGTGTGTCCACAGTTTAACGGCAGCTTATGACATCATAGGCCGTTTCCGCCGACAAAGATTAGTTTTGGTTTTGGCGGTTCCTATGTAGGTTTTAATACGACCAAAGAACATTGTCTTATTGGTGTCCAAGTAGCGCGCTGTATTTAATGCCTAGCGACATCACCTGGAAGGTTCGGACCGCTTATATCGGTCATACATTACCTAATTTGAAATTGATTAATTAATATTATACTATTATAGAAGTGATTAGATGGATTCCGTGAACGTAACAACATCTTGTGGCATCAAAGGCAGTCGAAGTAGCCTATATATGGGAAATATTGTTCTGAACAGTTCTCATACGAGAGAATGAGTTTAGAAACGTCTTGTGACAGTTTAGCTCATTGACGTCTCCTGTTTATCCATCTAGTTTAACTTACGGAAATCTTGAATGTTTGAATGTTTGAATGTTTGTTTGAGCCACAGGCTAAAAAGTCAAATCTTGCGACGACTAATTCGATCACTTACAATCATTCAATCGTCCTCAAACTTGGCAGATAGACTCGCCCTCGCAGACACTTCATTCTATAAAATTTCAGCTCCCCAAAACGGCAAGCTTATAGAAACTGGGACTCAACTTTTCGAATCGGGAATCAACTTTTCCGATACGCAGCGTTATCATTGGCCGCAACAAAAACAGGCGCGCTGCCTGATTAAACGCACGCTATGTCGTAAAATGAACGCGGACTATATATTTGTAGAGGTAACTGCTTCGTAAGACGCATTATAGGATACTAGATGGATGTTAGTAAAAAACTTTGTTTTTACGGGCTGTATTTTATTATCCATCTAGTTTAACTTACGGAAATCTTGTTTGCTTGTTTGCTTGTTTGAGCCACAGGCTAAATAGTCAAATCTTGCGACGACTAATTCGATCACTTACAATCATTCAATCGTCCTGAAACTTGGCAGATAGACTCGTCCTCGCAGACACTTCATTCTAGTAAAATTTCAGCTCCCCCAAAAAGGCTAGCTTATAGAATCGGGGACTCAACTTTTCGAATCGGGGAATCCCCTTTTCCGTTACGCAGCATTGTCATTGGCCGGCGTTGTGATTCGCCGCAACAAGAATGGGCGCGCTGCCTCACTAAACGTACGCTATGGCGTAAAATTTACGCGGACTAATTTCAGAGTACACGTTATAGGATACTAGATGGATATAGTAAAAAACTTTGTTTTTACGGGCTGTATTTATTATCCATCTAGTTTAACTTGCGGAAATCTTGCTTGCTTGCTTGCTTGAGCCACAGGCTAAAAAGTCAAATCTTGCGACGACTAATTCGATCACTTACAATCATTCAATCGTCCTCAAACTTGGCAGATAGACTCGCCCTCGCAGACACTTCATTCTATAAAAATTTCAGCTCCCAAAAAGGCAAGCTTATAGAATCGGGGACTAAACTTTTCGAATCGGGGAATCACCTTTTCCGATACGCAGCGTTGCCATTGGCCGCGTTGCCATTGGCCGCAGCAAAAACGGGTGCGCTGCCTCATTAAACGCACGCTATGTCGTAAAATTAACGCGGACTATTTTCAGAGTACACGTTATAGGATACTAGATGGATATAGTAAAAACTTTGTTTTACGGGCTGTATTTTATTATCCATCTAGTTTAACTTGCGGAAATCTTGCTTGCTTGCTTGCTTGATTGCTTGCTTGCTTTTGCGAGCCACAGGCTAAAAAGTCAAATCTTGCGACGACTAATTCGATCACTTACAATCATTCAATCGTCCTGAAACTTGGCAGATAGACTCGTCCTCGCAGACACTTCATTCTATTAAAATTTCAGCTCCCCAAAATAGGCAAGCTTATAGAATCGGGGACTCAACTTTTCGAATCGGGGAATCCCTTTTCCGATACGCAGCGTTGTCATTGGCCGGCGTTGTGATTGGCCGCAACAGAAATGGGCGCGATGCCTCACTAAATGTACGCTATGTTGTAAAACGAACGCGGACTATATATTTGTAGAGGTAACTGCTTCGTAAGACGCATTATAGGATACTAGATGGATATAGTAAAAAACTTTTGTTTTTACGGGCTGTATTTTTATTATTGTTTATTTTTGTGTGTGGCAGATGTCTTTGTATTCTTTCTTTAGGTTTCAGGATATGCGAGGGACTTCGGGGTTCAAATCATGCGCCTCCTAGCCAACTCAGCTATAATAAGTAGGCTACAGTGACCGTATACTGTCGGTGGTAAGATGAGACGGCGAGAGAGAGGACTGGGACCACGCGCCCTCATATAAAATGCCGAGGCTAAGAAATTGAAGTCGCCAGCACTTCGTACCCGTGGCTGTCTCAGGGCTAGCTTACGCTACTTCTACTCTTCTTCAGATTTCAGGATGAGAAGTATACGACCGGGACCTTCATTGCATTCGGAAGTTTCTCACCGCCAGGCGGTTCTTTGGTCGCCTCGTTGCTTTGGCGGGGTTCAAATCATGCGCCTCCTAGCCAACTCAGCTATAATAAGTAGGCTACAGTGACCGTATACTGTCGGTGGTAAGATGAGACGGCGAGAGAGAGGACTGGGACCACGCGCCCTCATATAAAATGCCGAGGCTAAGAAATTGAAGTCGCCAGCACTTCGTACCCGTGGCTGTCTCAGGGCTAGCTTACGCTACTTCTACTCTTCTTCAGATTTCAGGATGAGAAGTATACGACCGGGACCTTCATTGCATTCGGAAGTTTCTCACCGCCAGGCGGTTCTTTGGTCGCCTCGTTGCCTTTGGTTCACGTTATCTACAACACTACTAGATATACTTACTTTAATGTTTTTTTTAATATGTTTATCGCATATTAAATTTTTATATGTTTTATATATTTTTTCGTTTGAAACTGCATATCTGAAATTTTTGATCTCCCTTTTCTAAGCAGTTATCGCGGATCGATGTGGCCTATAATAAAGTCGGATAAAATTGTTTTAAAGGTGTGCAAACTAAGAGCTTTGTTTAATATTTAAAGACATCGTTTGGCAGAGTTAGACCGATTAGGACGGCACTACCATATTTAATTTGAAACTAAAGAGCAGCAAAGTCTAGACGCGGACTATCGCCTTCTCTCAGCTGTGCAGAGAAACCAAGGACATGGCTTACATGACCTGTTCCCGCCCAGTTAATACACACGACTGCCTCCAAGGCTAGCCTAACGAACTGCGCCTCTTCTATTATTTTAATCTAGCGTGTTCAAAACACAAGAAAAATAAGACGAAGCGGTAAAATATGTAATGATTTTCTCTAACGACGAAAATAATATCAACGTAGTGGATATATGGCATAGGCCTACGTCTGCCGTATAAAATCCGTTCATGTGTTCTGAGTGTCAGTGGATAATAAAAAATAATGATGATGATGATGATGATGATGATGATGATGATGATGATGATGATGATTATGATGATGATGATAATGATGATGATGATGATGATGATGATGATGATGATGATGATAATAATAATAATAATAATAATAATAATAATAATAATAATAATAATAATAATAATAATAATAATAATAATAATAATAATAAAGTTTTTTCTGACCAACCACCGGCCGACTGCCCTACAAAACAAACGACCGCAACGCAGCCGTCTTCCACCGCGAGCGGACAGATCGCATCCTCACGGAGTCTGTCAGCGGACGAAGCACATCCACCGTTGGCTTCGCGCCTCTCACACCCTGTTTCGCCAGGTCTTCTCATCAAGAGAATCCCAAAAGCTGCTAGACCATCTTGTGCTGCTCTCCTGGGGGACCTAATACAGGCTATCGTGCGAGAACCAAACTGCGTTGGCAAATGGTGCGATTTGCTGGTCTTTGGAGGCGTTGTGCTGGTGAAACTAAAGAGAGGTGGACGCAAACACAACGTCACGAAGACGATTCTGTCTCGCATTGCGGATTGGCGGTTGAAGGGGCCAAACCATTCGATCAACGATGATCTGGATTCGACGCGAATTCGCAAGCACAAAGCAACCAAATATGATCCTGCCAAGTATTTGGCGTCTACTGTTGCTAGCAAGCTTGAAGAAGGCAACTTCAAAGCAGCCATTCGTATCATCTGCAGCGAGGACAAGCCGGCTCTGGACACACCAGAAACTCTGGCCGCGCTTAAGCATAAACACCCATCTGCGCCAGTGGACAGAAGACAACCGTGCGATCCAGATAGTTCAGAGCGCTTCATTGCGTTGCAGGTTTCGAAAGAAGAAGTCTCAAAAGCAATATCCTCTTTCCCAGCGGGTTCTGCCGGCGGTCCTGATGGCATAACCCCACAGCACCTAAAGGATCTCATGGCCTTTGGAGTGGACGAAAACATCGGGCAACATCTATCCGACCTTGTCAATCTCCTTTTAATGGGAGGTTTACCTGAAGAAGTGAATGAGGTCATCTATGGGGCGAACCTTTTAGCCCTAAGCAAGAAAGACGGAGGTATACGACCAATTGCGGTGGGCTACACGTGGCGCCGCCTCGCTGCGAAGTGTGCTAATTCGTACGCGGTCTCAAGACTATCTCAACTGCTCGCCCCCATTCAGCTTGGGGTAGGCATTTCAGGAGGTGCTGAGGCAGCTGTTCACGCGACACGTCGTTGGGTAACTACAATGCCTCAAGAAAGCGTCTTGGTGAAGCTTGATTTCACAAACGCTTTTAACACTCTGCGTAGAGATTCGCTTCTTGAGGCAGTGGCTAGAGACATACCAGAGCTGTATCGATTTGCTCACGCTGCCTATTCTAATCGTCCACTGTTGCGCTATGGCTCAAACATCATACGATCCGAAGAAGGGACACAGCAAGGTGATCCATTGGGCCCTCTGGAATTCTGCCTTGTAATACAGCCTATACTGACAAAGCTGAGATCGGATCTCCGAATCGGATACTTGGATGACCTGACATTGGGTGGTAGTAAGGAGACAGTGGCCGATGATGTTCATCTGATTGCGCAGGAAGCAAAGAACCTGGGTTTACTCTTAAACCGCAGCAAATGCGAAATCGCGTGCCACAACATGCGGATGCCGATTGATGACCCGGCCTTTCAAGAGTTCAAGAGCACGACCTTCGAGCATATGACGTTGTTGGGTGCACCTCTGTTACCCGGTCTAGCTGTGGATATGGTCGTGGAATCTAAAGCTAACGATCTTGAAAGAGCCATACAAAGATTATCAATACTTAACACACATGACGCTCTGGTCCTACTAAGAAGCAGTTTAAGTGTGCCGAAGCTGTTATACAGTTTGCGCACAGCTGTCTGTACTGATTGCCCGTTGGCCAGATTCGACCACTTATTGAGAGAAGGTCTTTCAACCATCTTAAATGTAGACCTTGACGACGACCGTTGGCTCCAGGCTTCTCTGCCGGTGAGAGATGGTGGTCTGGGTGTTCGTTGTGCATCTACGCTGGCACTCTCCGCCTTCCTGGCTTCTGCTGCAAGCACAGACGAACTTCAGACATCCATCTTACCGACAGAGTCAGCTGAAATACCGTACGAACTGGCGAATTCAGCACTCACTGCTTGGATGCTGACAGGTGCAGAACCACCCACAGGAGTAGCAACTTATCGCCAGAAAGAGTGGGATCTCCTATTTACCGACAAGGCGTGGAAGGGCCTACTCGAGTCCACTAACGCTCCACGTGATCGCGCCCGACTACTAGCTTCTCGAGCACCTCACTCTGGTGACTGGATGCTAGCTCCACCTGTGACTGCTCTGGGCCTGCGCCTCTCAGACGAGGAGGTACGGATCGCAGTCGGGATGAGGCTAGGCACGATACTCTGTGAGCCGCATTTGTGCCACCACTGCCGGGAAAAAGTCGACGCAAGAGGACTTCACGGACTGGTTTGTAGAGGAGGAGGTGGTAAACAGCAGCGGCACAGTATGCACAGTCGATTCTTGGTCTTGGAAGACCAAGACCAAGAATTTGAACTTCAAGACCAGGATCATGAACAAGACACTGAACCTCCAGACCAAGACCAAGAGGGTAATGGCAACACTATGGCACGAAGAGCAGAAGTTTAGCATGGACCGCGTCCACGCTCGCTTTCGGCTACCCACCCAAAAGTCGAATCAGCCTTTCATTCGCCAGGTGGCGTTGGTAAGCTGAACAATAGGACATATGGGCGCCTTGCATGGCTGCCATAGGTTAAATTTGACTCCTGCAATAAATTGTGATCATCCGCTCATGCTATGACTTGTAATCATACTGCGTTCATGTCAGTTTGAATAAATTAACGAAGATTATTATTATTGTTACCTTTGGTCGCAAGACCAAGATTAAGACCAATCCTTTTAAAAACGAACTCGTGTGCACGCGAAACAAAGACCTTGGTCTCGAGCACATAGAGACTGATTTTGATTAGAACCAAACGCTCTCTTTCGGTGTCAGTCCGCTGTTTGGTTAGCGCGGCCAGTACACATAAAATTCGCAGATTTCGGCCGTAGACGCAGTGAACAAGTTTTTTTTATCGCGGTCCCAAACAAGGACACTCTCTCAGCCACTTATGAAACGACCTTGAGTGTATTTCTGAACATTTGAACCCAATATCATGGCTGTCTGATCGGTACATTAAATTGCCGTACACTATGGACTATGACCTATTATCAGCTTCAGTTTATATACAATATACGTTTATATAACATCTGTGATGCCGAAACATTGGCTCGAGGCCAGTGTTTTCTACCCGCATGAGATAAATTTATTTGCCGAGTCACTTGGAACAAGAAAACAGTCCATTAAGCTAGCCCTGAGGAAGCCATGAACATGAAGTGCTGGCGACTTCATTTTCTAAGCCTCATCGGCAAATGATGTGGGGCGCGGTGGTGTAGGGGTATGTTCGGTGCCTTGCAGCCAGAGGATTGCGGGTTCGAATCCACCTCGCGTAGGGACAGAGACAGAGAGAGGGAGGGAGAGAAGGAGACAGACAGACAGACAGAACAGTACCCGTAGGAAATCTCAGCAGCAGCCATTGGCGTGAAGTGTTGACGACCTCATTTTCTTGGTCTTGGCGTATGAGGGCAATTGGCTCGTCAACACTGTTAGCCGAATGTTCCTACCGTTATAGAGTACAAACGATGTGTTCTGTGCTGCTGCTGCTGCTGCTGCTGCTGAGTAACTTAGGGGATCTGCAGGTGTTGAACAAATCTCCAAACTTGTATATCCTGTCGCGGAGTTGAGCACCCGAGCAATGTGCGGTTGGGGTCGTTCATAAATGACTGCAAAGAGAGACGGGAGAGGTCTCTCACTCGTGGAGAAGGGGAAGGTAGACCTAGTATTTTGTCTATTGCTTTGTTGCCCCTCGGGTATTCAAGGTCGCCGTCCCCTCCGCTCTGCAGAGAAAGGGTGCTCTTAGTCCCATGTGCACGAACTGCAACTATGCAGGATCGAGCCTTTACCATGATCGGCCCAATGGTCTGTAACGGGCTCCAACAGGAGCTACGCCTGCTCCCTGGCACTCTTACTGAAATATTTTTTTATTAAACTCAAAACTGGACTTTTTTTTTGCCTTTACATATTATTCAGGATACTTATAGTACTTAACCCTAGTGACTTCCATTGCAGAATGAGGAGGTAGGATTTTTCTGTGCACTAACCCACTTTAGGTAAGTTTACCCTACCTTCCATTTCAACCATTTTATTTAAGCCTACCTTTGTTGTTTCACACTGCTTCGATCGTAATGCCAAAAAAACTGCAATTGAATGTTCTGGTTGAATGGTTTTGGCAATCATCAAGGAACGGCAATTGAATACCTGACTCTTCCTAGCTTGACCTCTGCCTATCGATTTTGTTTTGATGTGGAGCCTGTGAATAAGCTGGTTCCCGCGACTTAGCTTTTTGTAAAAATGTGGAATTTACGATTACGATTGCCCTTGTTGAATAGTTTTGACACTTTCAAGGAACGGCAATTGAGCGCCCTGTTGAATAGTGATAAGACAACCACAGAAATGACTTTAGTGTATTTCAACTACTACTACAGTTCAGTGCACAATATGCAAAAAATTAATGTCGAATTTCTGGCACAAACGATACTATAAAATTATGTAAATAATTGATTAGTTCACTACCTTTGACTAACCTAGAATCTACTCGCTTTTCTTTAGAGTCTACGTAGTGCGTGGAATGCAAATTAACATATTTCATGCTTTCTCTAAAGTGAGACAGTTATCTAGAGTTCGGTGACAGGACGCTTCGCGATCCAGGCAGCCACCTTCGGCACGCTCTCCACGCGCTTCTCCAGAGCCTTCAGTTTCGGATACTTGTCCAGAACAGCCTCGTTGCCTCCCGCCTTGCCCCAGCCGGCGAACACGTGAAAGGCTAGATCGGCCCATGTTAGCTGTACAGAAAAAGAAACATGTGCAGACAATGGAAACAGCGTGAATGCGCCCCTTCAAGATTTATACTCAGAGGCTCTCTCGACTATAATAGCGCGGACACTGAATCGGAATTTCACGCCGAAACGCATGAGCAATTGAGAGTGAAGGACTTGCCCAGGGTCCCTACGCAATTTAGGCCACGCCTATATGCAATCGGTCTAACTTAAGATCAAATTCTTCTTACATGTATGTAAAAGTGATGGAACAGGACACAGAGAACTTGAGGTGGATTCGAACCAGCAACCCTCTGGCTGCAAGGAACCGAACATACCTCTACACCACCGCGCCCCACAATCTCAGATGGTCACCTTCGCTAGACCCACTGCAGTGGGTCCGCATTAGGCCGTATCTGGCAAGTGGTGGCCAGCTACACTGTCAGAATGCCCACATGTGGATCCCAGTTTATAATAAATATAGTCGATCGAGTAGGGTGATACGATCGACTCGGATTTGCCGAAGATCGACTCGATCAACTTTGTCGACTAGTCGACCTCTCGTCGACTCGATCGACTTAACAAATAGTGGAAGATATTCAAGCTTTGGAGCGAATAGACACCAGACAGAATTATGACAACTAAGTGAACTAACCAATTCTATGAACTCACCAACGCGGCACCTCTTGTAATCTCTTTCCTCAAGTTATTCAGTCAAAACCGAGAACGATTATTCGTCCGCAAATTGTTTCCGATTTATCATCTTCCCCATGCCTCTTTAAGTGCTCCAATATTTTAGGCATCATCCAGCATAGCCCTCAGCTTCGTGCTTGCTCGTCGAGATTAGCTGCCTATCGATCATGTTTTGACTGAGCGCTTGTGAATAACCTGGTTCTCGCGACGTAGTTGCTTTGTGCTCCAATCGTACTCCCACCTTTGTATTGTTAATTTGTGACGATGGTCGCCACTTACCACCACATTTTGGCCCAGTGAAGAAATATGTTTTGGGACACGATAGAGTTATTTTGGTTTTAAGCAAGACTTAGCAAGTACATGCAGCGACAATTAAAGACGGTGTATTCTTGCATACTTATCAATCGCAGTGCTGATAGATGCCTTGGTGTTAGCTTACTTACTTATTGTTCAATGTTGCATGAATTGGTGACTCTGTTGTTGGAAGCATCATGGTTAGGGAGGTGGGAATTGTTCACAACCACTGTGTGGGGAAAAGAAACGCCCTTTAACTGGGTACCACGATTACGTTAATAATGCCCGCTCGAAACCCAATAATAAGGTTCAAAATTCCACTCTAAAAAGAGGACAGATTGCACGTTTGCTTACATTATCTCCGACGAAAAAGCCGTCGCCTCCTTTGTTCGACTTCAGAATCTTTTCGAGACTAGCATATGTAGCCGGCAATTGCTCCTCTGAAACTTTCTTCTTTAACTCCGCCTGAACGAAAAATAAATTCAATAAACGAAAAATAAATTCAATAAACGAAAAATAAATTCAATTGAACCACAGATACTTTCCTTTCCATCTTGGGATTTGGGTCAACATTGAAATTGTAAATGAAATTTACATCGCACCGCTAGAAACAAGACCAGTCAGAAGCGCTCTTTCTGCTAGCCATTAATTGCAAAGTTAATCAATGAACAATCAGTGGTGCTTAGATAACTAGAACAGTCACCGATAGCAAGCTATAGAAACAAATGCAGAACCCAACCACTCGATTCTCACGTAAGACAGTGATGTTGCTGGAAGCTGAACTAAAGCTTCTGTGACCCTCCCCATCTAAAAACCCAAGCATGATACTTTTTTCGTTTCGTCCTTTTCAAATATGCAGCTGAGAAGCGGTTTGAGTCCATCTTCCATGCAATCTATGATCATGTCCGCCTGAAGCTGGTCCAAGTCCGTCTTTCCAGCCAGATCTGCAAACCAAGCAAAGTACAGATACTGAGTAAGCAGCACGTTGAATTTCATGACAATCTTAAAAGATCCCTCTGCAGGGTGTTGATTAATGAGCTGGACTGTAACCGAGAGGTTGGGAGTTAAAATCCCTGAAAGAGCAAAAAGGTCGTAACACTTGGGTCACAGTAGTTGATTTGTAATCGTAATAGTGAACTTCAATTTTCTAAGATGAACAAATCATGGCAAAAACACTTACTGAATTTCCGAGCGAGATATCTGCCAATGGCGTAGCTCTGGCAAAACATCTTCCCATCAATCTCGAGAATTGGGATCTGACCGAATGGCGTAGCTAGACAAGCAATAGGTAATCAACACAGTCTCAGCCAACGCAATTCCGCTGGCCACATGAACATTGAGGAATCTTAACAATTCTCCTATTATTTCCTATTGGCTAGCGAGACAAGACAAATATCGAATCAACACACAATTACGAATTTCCAATACAATGCAATAAAAACATATGTTACAATGTAAAACAGTACAGTACAGTACAATACAGTACAATACAACGCATTGCAATATAATACAATAAAATAGTAATAAAATAAAATAATACCTAATTATCCAGTTAAAAAACAACATCAAAATTGACATCAATTTTTTATCACCCTTGTCCACATACCTGTAAACCTCGGCCTACTAAATTTGATTTCTAAGTGAATAAGCTGATCTAACAGGTGCAGCATACTTTTTGCAACAAGAATTCAGACTATTTACAATACATTGTATCAGTTTCTACGTAACGGCTCTACAATAGTGTGATGTATTAGTGACACTGACGTACATGAACTCAGAGAGATGATTTAAAATGCCAATTGTTGAAGCAAGAAGACTTGTAAAGGCCACGGATGAGAGCACTGAGGCGCTACATTGCTCGTTGTACAGACCTTCAAGCGAGGGACCAAGAACAAAATGATCCCTCTCACTTGAATAAGCTGATGATCCACGCTTTGATTTAGAGGAGTGGTCGCGATAACGAAGAAATAAGAAAGTTAACTGATAAAATTTAATTCTCCGAAATATCATTAAATTTAGAATTAATTAAATTAATTTAAAAATAAACATAAGATCAGTGAAGTCGGATTTCTCACTAGACTTCAGAGCAGGCAGTAGGTCTTCCACTCGTACATCTTCGTATTCCACTTCGGCGATCGCAAAAATCAGGCGAATAACCTCGCCTCTTGCACGCACGTTGAAGTAGGTCAGCTTGTAGTGCACCATAATTGTAGATTAACAACGGATGAAACTATTCCCAGCGACAAACGCAACCAATGCACACGGAAACTTTGAAATATGATATACTAGAGTTTCGAATCGATTTACCGGCTGAAGAGCAGTGTTAGAAGCTTCGATGCTAGATAGTGGACTAGGCCTTATGTTTGATCATCTAAAGTCCACCTCAAAGTCCAACTTTCAAGATTGTTTTAATTGCATAGGCCTACAGCACTGCTTGTCTACCTAGAGCATTGTGGGTCTAGGCCTACTTGTCAGTCAAGTTAGTCAACCATAATATATGACCTCGGCCGAGAGAAGGGACCACGTGTCGTTTTCTAGATCAGCCGGAAAATGGTCTTTTTCGTAATACCGTGATTATTGATTTTTGAGTATAATATAATTACTGCATCTTTAATAAAAATCTTTCTTTTATTGCGACCTATATTACTCCGCCTGATGCATTAAGGCTAATAATCAGGTATTAATGCATCGGGTAGAGACAGTTGTATATTTATAGGTGCTTTCCAGCCAAATGATATTTTATATTTTCTTTTAAAAGTGCATAACATTTGGGCCAGGTTAATTATGCCTCTTGAGGGCTCTTACTGGTTAGGGGTCAGATTA
Organism: Aporrectodea caliginosa; assembly: GCA_020284085.1. Taxonomy (NCBI): domain Eukaryota; kingdom Metazoa; phylum Annelida; class Clitellata; order Crassiclitellata; family Lumbricidae; genus Aporrectodea; species Aporrectodea caliginosa. The sequence goes on from JACEVL010000918.1 coordinate 138,697, forward strand.
GGCGTCGTGAGGGTCAGGATTTGGGTTAGTGTCGTCATTAGAAGACACGGTGAACAACCTTCCACCGCAATCGGGAATGCTTGTCTGTCACGAATCATGTGACATGCATTGACCAATTGCGTAACGGGCGTGATTCGAGTCCCAGATAGGCTATAGGCACACGTCGGACGTGACTATATCCATGACCAACAATGTAAGCTAACATTGACGAAATTAATGTTAGCGATATAAATTTATGTTTAACCCTTAATGGTCGATTTATTGCACATTTTGAGACCGTTTGAACTTATTTGTATTTAATACCGCTTTTAATAATGTTTAAACCATCGTTGAAACCGAGAAAATGCAAAATACCAAAAGAGGCGTTTTTAAAAGTTTATCAATTCGAACAAAATATTCCATCGTATTAAATCTACTTTTTGCCTTCTTATCAAAAACTCAACGGCTGGCATAATTCGATCTCGCCTGCGACATCTATCGAATAGAACAATGACTGTTCTAATATTTTGAGCAACAGATTGACTGGCATATGTTGTCGCATCTGACAAGTGACACCAGAACAATCGCGTTGTCTATGCAACATATTACGTGTGCGCCCCATAAAATTAGGGGAATGACAAACAATTGAGGGTCTGGAACAAAAGTCCCCAAGCGACAAAGGTTTTAGAGAAGCTTATCAAAAGAGGTGCAAGGCAGATCTTCGGAATGCCAACTCATTTCAAAGCATTTGCTGTTGAATTGGGCATATTTCGGCTGTGCACTTGAGGAACTTTTTCTAGCTATGGCGTCGTCCGAAAATTACGCCTATGGGGATGACAGTAGGCGAGTGGTCGCTTCCCATTGAGTCTATCAAAGTGACCTTCTAAACCAGAGGCGCTCAAACCATCGCAAGGTCCCGATGACTCGGGTGTCCAGTGGAGCTGCTGACCCAGGGTGGGGTCGCCAGTGTTTAAGGCGACACACGCGTTTCTCAACATGTAGTCTTCCAGCTGGGTTGAAGAAGACCATTCCAGCAGGTATTTGGAAAATCGTCAGTAGAATCGGAGCCGAAGAGTGTGGTTAGTGCGTTGAGGTCGCAGAGAACTATCCCATTGTTGGTTTTGGGCAGCAAGAGATCGCGTCATGAATGCCTAATTCAACGACTAAGTCATCAAGTATTTAGTAATATATAACACTATATATAGGCCTATATATGGCTGGATGAGGTATGTAGGTTTTCTCTGTGCTCTATACCATCCCAAGGGAGTTTACACTTCCTACAACCTCAGCCTTTTTCTTTTAGCTTGGTTTTGCTCTTTCAGACTACTTCAATCGTAGAGCCAGAAAACGTCAATTGAATGACCTATAGATATATAGTTTTGACACAGACAGAGAACGGCAATTGAATGCCCTGGATGAACAGAGGTAAGATATCCACAGAAAAGGCTTTAATCCATTTTAGCGACTAAAGTTTGATGCAACGTACACGACAATGTCGAATTTCTAAGACAAAAAAATACAGCATGGAAATAATTGATTTAGTTCACTGCCTTTCCCTAATCTAGAATCTACTCGCTTATATCCAGGGTCTACGTATACTGCGTGGAATCTAAAGCAACAAATTTCATGCTTTCTCGAAATTGGAGACGATTGTCTAGAATTCGGTGACAGGACGCTTGGCGATCCAGGCAGCCACCTTCGGCACGCTCTCCACGCGCTTCTCCAGAGCCTTCAACTTCGGGTACTTGTCCAGAACAGCCTCGTTGCCTCCCGCCTTGCCCCAGGAGACGAACACGTGAAAGGCTAGATCAGCCCATGTCAGCTGTACAGAAAAAGAAACATTTGACGACAATGGAAAACATTGTGGAAGCGACAAAACCATGCAGGCAGTTGTCTGGAGCACACTATATTAAAACTGAAAAGTTCTGAAAACTAAAACTGGAACTAAAACTGAAAAGATTTGAAAACTCTAACTAAAACTAAACTGGAAAGTTAAAACAAGACTAAAACTGAACCTGAAAAGTAAACTGAAACTTAAAAACGCTGCTGTCACAGTGCTGGTAGATGCCTTAACGTTAGCTTACTTACTTATTGTTCTGTGTTGCAGGAAGTCAACCATCTCACCATGGCTTAAAGTGGGGGAAGGAGGTAGGTATTGGTCCAAACCACTTTGTGGTGTAAAGTTACACACTTGGGTACTACAATTACGATTATTACAATCGCTAGAACCCCAATAACAAGGTCCAAACTTCCACCCTAAGAAGAGGACAGACAGCATGCGTCCTTACATTATCTCCAACCAGAAAGCCGTCGCCTCCTTTGTTCGCCTTGAGAATCTTTTCGAGACTAGCGTAAGCAGCTGGCAGTTGCTCCTCCGAAAATTTCTTATTCAACTCCGCCTGAAAGGAATAGATTAAATTAAATCACAGATTCGTTCCTTTAGGTCCTACTTCTTTTGGGAAAACATTGAAATTGCTATTGTAATCTGAACCTTATATATATCTCAACCGAAGAATTCACTGAAAATAGCCTATGAGCACGTTCGGGGCTAACGCGTGTAGGCCTACATTGACATTCACATGTACTGTAACTAACCTAACTGGTGTCAATATGATGAGATAGATTGGCATAGCCTGGTAGAGCTAGAGTATTAAAAAGCAGTCCGTTGCATGCTGTTTTAAGGAATGAAGATTTTACGTTTACGATTGTGTATCTGCAAATCTTTACATCGGTGTCAAAGCCATTAATCGTAAGGTTCATTGGTAAACAAACAGTGCTTATAGATAACTTGAAGAGTCACCGCAGGTGAACTACGAACAAACTCCGGATACAACCACAGGATTTTCCACAATCTATTCCTTCAAGGCATATTTAAAGGGGTCTTGCCCCAAAATATTTAGCTGATGTATTACTCCGGCCTCTTTCAGCCTCCTCCCATCGACCACTACGCTCATCAAACAGACTTGAGCTTCTAGTACCTCATACTAGAACAGCTATGGCTCAGTCCGGGTCCTTTACCTCAATTGGTCCCTCTCTTTGGAATGCGCTGTCTCCATCTACTCGCTCACGAATAATATTCTAGCTAGTAACCTCTCTTCCACCTTTGCTTTCTCAAAACCTTTTTCTTCTCGTTGGCCTTTCGCACTGGGAGCGCCTCTGAATGGTTCACCCTATGAGAGGCGCTTTATAAATGTTTGAATAGAATACAAAAAATACAATACATACGACAGCAATTCTGTTAGAAGCTGAAAAACTTCTGTTCTACCCCCTGCAAAATGAGAGAAGTATTGGCCTAATACGTACTTTTTTCGCTGCGTCTGGTTCCCTAAAGTTTGAAAGAAACGGTTTGAGTCCATCTTCCATGCAGTCTATGATCATGTCCGCCTGAAGCTGTTCCAAGTCCGTTTTTCCTGCCAGATCTGACAAACCAAACAAAGTTCAGCTTCTGAGATGTAGTTTGCTTGATTTCATGGCAATCTTATGATCTCCCTCTCTAAGCGTTTTGATTAGTGAGATTGCAAGATTGTGCAAGATTGTGAGACATGGGTCATAGTATATATGGTTGATTGGTAATCCTGGGGTTAAAGGAATGGCCAATTCTGTCCAGAATTTCTTTAACGATGACGCTGCGAGTTAAGAGGAGATGACAGAAATAAATCATGACAAGACACTTACTGAATTTCCGAGCGAGATATCTACCAATGGCGTAACTCTGGCAAAACATCTTCCCATCGATTTCGAGAATTGGTATCTGACCGAATGGCGTACCTATACAAAATGCAGGTAAAACGTAGTCGACAGTCTTATCCAACGCAATTTCGCAACGACATCAACAGTGAGAAATCTAAATAATTCTCCTATTGTTTCCTATTGGAATATGGATGCAGCAGAAAGCAGCTATTCATTCCAGCCGGCTTAAAGTTTCCCATTAGGGAAGTTGAAAATTACTATGCCTAATTTGCTTATAATATTAAAACCAGATGCCACTTTTAATACACGAAAGATATACTTGAGCTGGACCCGTCCAAGGTGTCCATGATTTTATAATAAAACGACTTTTTGGCTGCTGACTAGACTAACAATGTGGAATAATGGGCTTCTCATTTGTAATGAGTATAATTATGGTGCCCGCAAGTGCTCAATGGGGCACCAAAATCATGCCTGCACTGTTTTGTAGGTAATGAGGATATAACTGGATAATTTGGATCGAAAAAATTAAATCTCATAAATTTATTTGAGATAAATTGGCTTAGATTGCATCAGAATCAACAGTAAAAGTATTCATTTTAATATTTTTTAGGCCCCTCCGTTGGCGCCATGAGGCCGAACATCCCTCTGTCCTAGCAACGTCTATGCCTTCACACGAAGGATCAAGAACAAAATGATCCCTCTGTCTTGACGCAGAGCACATGAATATACTGAGCTTTAGAGAAGATGTTACGATTACTACGAAATAAGAAAGTAAATTTATTAAAGTTTATTCAGCGAAATATCGTTAAATTTAAAATTAATTAAATTAATTTAAAAGTAACATAAGATAAACTACGATGCGATGCTCACTGGGCTTCAGAGCTGGCCACTTCTCTCTTTCAATTCGTACATCTTCGTATTCCACTTCGGCGACTGCAAAAATCAGACGAATGATCTCGCCTCTTGCACGCCCGTTGAAGTAGGTCAGCTTGTAGTGCACCATAATTGTAGATTAACAACGGATGACAGTACTATTCCCTGCGATAGACACAACCAATGCACACCGAAAAGCTTTGATAAAATGTACCAGATTTTCGCATCGATTTACTTGTTAAGTGCTGTATTAGAAGCTTCGAAGTTAGACATTGGACTAATTTTGATTAGGCGCTATATCTAGGCTGGTCCGACTTGGTTTTATCACCTTGAACATTCAACTTTCAAAACTGGGTTAGTTGTATACGCCAAGAGAACCGCACGCCTATTTGTCAGTAAACCATAATAATATCTTCTATCTCTGCTGATTTCAAGGACCTCTCTACTCTCGACCAAGTCTTCTCACATTCTCAATCTGACTATTCCGTCGACAACGATTGCTCTTGGCAGGCGACCTTTTCTGTTGCTGGACTATGGAGCTTTCTCGGCAGTAGGCTAACCATCAACTATATAACTTGAGCATCATGACAGTGGCGGAACGGAAGTCGTTAGATTGGAGTAAGATTAGAGCTAAGAAGAAGAAGAAGAGCAGTCCCTTGAGCTAGCCTGCGATGCAGCCATCGATCTACATTTTGAGCGACTTCATTTTCTTAGCCTCTGCATATGAGGGCGGGTAGCCAGTCCTCTCCCTCGCAATCTCATCTTCCCACCGACAGTGTACGATCAGTTTACTCATTGTAGCTGGGTTAGCTATAGTGGACGAACGCGGAGCAGAAATCTGGAATCAAATTTCTGCCCTTCAGGGGATTTGAACCCCGACCACTCGGTTGACAGTCCAGTATGCTAGCCACAACACTCTCCCGCACACCCATTTTGATTAGAACTAAACGCATTCTTTTTGTGCCAGTCCGTTGTTCAGTTACTGTGACCTGCACGTAAAACCTTCGCAGATCTCTGCGTATACACAAGTAACAATTTTTATGGCTGTCCCAAATAAGGACACTCTCAGCCACTTATGAAAGGCACTTGAGTGCTCTTCTGAACCTTTGAACCCGATATCTCGGCTGTCTGGTCTACAGATTATATTCCCGTATGCATGATAGATAGCAGCTTCAATGTCTATACATTATCCCCACGACGCCGAAACATTGGCCCCATGCCAGTTGTTTCCCCGCACGAGACGAATATAATATGCCAAATCATTTATTAAGAAGATCAGTTCCTTAAGCTAGCCCTGAGACAGCCATGGGCATGGAGTGCTAGCGACTTGATTTTCTGAGCCTCGGCATATGAACTTCATTATGAAGGCGAGTTGGCTAGGGGCGAACGCGGCTAAATGGCACTGAAAAGCATACCAACAGTTAGCATTTGAACAGAGCTCTTTGAAAGGCGCTATATAAAAGTGAATGAATTTAACAAGCAACATTCGGTTTGCCCATGTTTGTTTCTCAGCTAAGGACATCTGCCAACAAGGACGTAGTTTTCAATCCTTTTTTGTACAGCCCTTACCGATTGTTTGCCTTAGCAACCGTTCAGTTTCGACCATTTGCATTTTTCTTTGAACATCGAAGCATTTAGGATCCCAATGTAGGGACATGGATAGCTCGAGATGGAATTGAAAATCGATGATATAACTTATCGAACCGTTTTGCAAGGTTTATTAAAATTAAATTATCCTCAAAACAAGAAAAAGCTGTCATAGTGTTACCTTTGATGTCTTGCTTTGCACTATGCACCAACTAAAGCTCATCTCGTTTAAAATTAATGGCATTTCTATATTTTCATATGATGCACTTACCGTATCCGAGCCTCACCAAAAAATGTAACTTCGCACCCGAATGCAAAGCCAATCTAATATTCATACATGGAGGTCTATCTAGGACTGCTTGTAACAGGCGCAGAGCTGGTAAAAGCACCTTCATATCACGTGATTTCTAACATCCAATCTCCGACGACATGACTTCGCAAAATTATTTATGTTCATGAGGCCTTTAAGGATGTTAGAAAATGTAGGTCAATGGGTCTCACCTCTATAAATGGAAGTGTTTTCACTTTTGAAACAACGGCACGAAAAACGATTGTAGGTGCGTCATTGTTAAGAACCAAAAGGACTTCAGAGAGAGAGAGAGAGAGAGAGAGAGAGAGAGAGAGAGACAGAGAGACAGAGAGAGAGAGAGAGAGAGAGAGAGAGAGAGAGAGAGACAGAGACAGAGACAGAGACAGAGACAGAGACAGAGACAGAGAGACAGAGAGAGAGAGACAGAGACAGAGACAGAGAGACAGAGAGAGAGACAGAGACAGAGAGAGAGACAGAGACAGAGACAGAGAGAGAGACAGAGACAGAGAGAGACAGAGAGAGAGACAGAGAGCAGAGAGACAGAGAGAGACAGAGACAGAGACAGAGAGAGACAGAGAGAGAGAGAGAGAGAGAGAGAGAGACAGAGACAGAGACAGAGACAGAGAGACAGAGAGAGAGAGAGAGAGAGACAGAGAGACAGAGACAGAGACAGAGACAGAGACAGAGGAGACAGAGACAGAGACAGAGACAGAGACAGAGACAGAGACAGAGACAGAGACAGAGACAGAGAGAGACAGAGACAGAGACAGACAGAGAGACAGACAGACAGAGACAGACAGACAGACAGAGCAGTACTGACAGAACCTCAACGGCAGCCATTGGCGTGAAGTGTTGACGACCTCAGTATGGGGGCAATTGGCTCGCCACCTCTGTCGCCGAATGTTCTTCCCACTGATAGTGTACAAAGAATGTGTTCTAGGTTGCCACTGAGTTAGCCAGGAGGTGCAAGTGTAGCATAAACCTCCAAACGTTTCTATCCTGTCGAGGATTTGAGGAAGTGAGCTCACGATTGGGATCGTCCATAAATAAGGCATCTGTATCTAACTTTGGAACATGCTTTTATGTTAGCCAGCGCCGTTAACACAAACATCGTTCAGGTAAACACCATCAGTCTATGCAGAGTTGGATCTTGTAGTCACAGAGTAGGATGCGACATTATCATAATACCAACCGGTGGCACAGTGATGATAAATAGGGTCGTCCTATCCATGACTCAGTGCTTCGATGAATGAATGAATGAATCATTGATCATCGTGATCATCATCATTATCGTCCTCTCATCATCATCATCATCATCATCATCATCATCATCATCATCATCATCATCATCATCATCATCATCATCATCATCATCGTCGTCGTCGTCGTCGTCATCATTATTATTAGACATGGCTCATAAAGGGCAGTGTAATAACTTTTTATCACTAACGAAGGAAAAGGCTGAGAAATTTTGTACCCCCACTTTCTGGACCAAAATTACGCCTCTGGGAGCACCCATGAATAGGACGATGGCCTAAGAAACAGTGTATATGATATTTAATGTCTTTTTCTATAAACATATGTATTCGAAGGTTTTCCAATTGCAGCTAATTGTTTCACAGTCTTAGAGATGCTTTTATGGATCGTTGAGGCTACCCAACCCTGGTCCCTTCCATTGCAGGATGAGGTACATGTTGGTAGGTTTTCTCTGTGCTTTAGACCACCTCAAGGAAGTTTACCCTACCTCCCATGTCAACCATTATCCTTGATATTAGCTTTGTTCTTTCAGACTACTTCATTCCTACAGCCCGAGAACGGCGATTGAATTCCCTGGTTGAATAGTTTTGGCACAGTCATAGGACTGGAATTAAATGCCCTGGATGAACAGAGGTAAGACAACCACAGAAAAGACGATAATGCATTTTAACGACCAACGTTTAGTGTAAAATATGACAATGTCAAATTTCAAGCACAAAAAATAGAATTGTTAAAACTGAATCAGTTCACTACTCTGCCTCACCTAAAATCAACTCGCTTTTCTTTAGAGTCTACGTTGTGCGTGGAATCTAAAGTAACAGATTTTGTGCTTTCTCTAATGAGAGGCAGTTATCTAGAGTTCGGTGACAGGACGCTTGGCGATCCAGGCCGCCACCTTCGGTACGCTCTCCACGCGCTTTTCCAGAGCCTTCAGCTTCGGATACTTGTCCAGAACAGCCTGATTGCCACCTGCGTTCCCCCAAGAGATTAACGAGAGTAAGGCTAGATCGGCCCATGTAAGCTGTCGAAAAAAGAAACATTTGCAGACAATGGAAAACAGCGTGAATGTATGCGACAAAACTCGTATGATATCTATCCCAAATGGTCACCTCCGTTAGGCCCAGAGAAAGTTCTATGTTGGAATGTGTGTCCTGTTTTGGCTCCATATGAGCATGCTGACAGTTTAGCTGGCCACCCCTTTTCAGACTACAGTAGTCTGCTGGTAAGAATTGTTGGGGACTGTTGCACTGTACGGTATATACGCTTACAGGCCTAAGTATTAATCCACTGTCCGACCACTATCGCCGTCAACACGATGAACTACCTACAAGGGTGTACGATATTTACGAAACATAAACTCAGGGTCGGCCGTTTCTAGGCATAGGCGTTGCAGGCAATTGTCTGGAGTCCACATTTATTAGCGGAGCCATTTAGAATTGTGTTTTATTCTTTCATGTTTATGAAGAATTGTTTCAACGATTGCAGTTTTCTGTGTGGCTTCATAGCATTGTCTCGAGCATCATTGAGGCTAAGGACGGCTCTGCATAAATTAGTAATTTTATAAACCAACTTCAGAAATAAGACGTTAGTATTGGACGTGTACACTGTACAGTGTCTATAGTTTAGAGTCATTTTTTGCGACATGACAGCATTATTTTGGTTTGAAGTAAGTTCAAGCAACGACAATTAACGGCAGTGTATTCATGCATCCTTAACTGTTGCAATGCTGATGGATGCCTTGGCGTTCGCTTACTTGCTTATCGTTACATGTTGAATGAATTTGTGCCGTCATACTTCTCACTGCAGTTGTAAGTAGGCTATCAATTGGTTCCTACCAATTTGCGGGGAAAAGATACGTCCTTTAAGTGTGTAGGCTACTTGAAGGGGCGCTATTACAAGTGCTTATACATACTAGACTACGATGACGATTATAATGCTGTTTCGAAATCCAATGATAGGGTCCAATTTTCCACCCTAAGAACAGGAATGAATGCGTTAGTGCTTACTTCATCTCCGACGAAAAAGCCGTCGCCTCCGTTGTTCGACTTGAGAATCTTTTCGAGACTCGCGTATGCAGCCGGCAGTTGCTCCTCCGAAAATTTCTTCTTCATCTCCGCCTGAACGAAAAATAAGTTTAAAAATAACTCAACTAAATCACAGATTTTTTCATAGATAATTATCTTGGGAACACATTGAAATTGATATTGTAATCAGACACTTATATAACGCCGCTCCAACAACAGAACAAATCATTGCTAATCCTATTCTGATGATTTCAATATCATTTAGATCTAAACTGTAGTAGGCCTATCTGTTAGAAAAGCAATACTCTAAGGAAATGTGAACCACTCGCGATTTCCTAGAAATTGTCATTTACACTAACTTAATTGGTGTCAATGTGACGGGATAGACTGGTAGAAGTGTTTATGCTGTGATAATTGTATATCAAATGAGTATGCTTTGTGTCTAACTACTGTTAAATATTACTTGTTTTGCTTTTTGTTATTGGGACCAATAAACAAATTGAATTGAAAAATTGAATTGAAGTAAAGTATCAAAACCAGTCCTTTCCGTGCTGTTACAGTGAATGAAAACAGTCACGTCGACATTTATATCTCTGTAAATCTTTACACCAGCTTAAATGGTGTTAACGCCATTAATAGCAACTTTCATTAGTAAACACAGTGCTTAGATGACAGTGCTTAGATGACTAGAAGAGTAATCGCTGGCGAACTACGCTCAACAGCAGAACCCAACCACAGGCTATAATAGGCTAGACATAAATATGACAGCTAGCTAATGCCGTTAGAAGCTGGACTTCAAGCTTCCGCACACTATAACCCAGGAAAACAAATATAATACTTTTTTCGCTTCGTCTTTTTCATAAAATGTAAGGATATATGGTGTGAGTCCATCTTCTATGCAAGCGATGATCATGTCCGCCTGAAGCTGGTCCAAGTCCGTCTTTCCAGCCAGATCTACAAATCAATTAGAGTCCTGATACTGAGTAAGCAGTACGTTGAATTTCATGGCAACCCTAAACGATACCTCTGTAGCGTGTTAATTAGTGAGCTGGACTGTTACCAGAGGTTGGGATTTCAAATCCCTGTAAGGGCAGAGAGGTTGTGACACTTGAACTTCAATTTTCTAAGGCGATACTCTAAAACTAAGCGCAGAGCACCAGCTTATTCACGAGCACTGCTTCGTATCATGAGGGTTGTCCAGCCAGGGTCCGAGTCCAGTTATACAATACAATGCAACTGTATTTGATATTTCCTATCTGTCAAAGTTCGTAAGTGCATACACGACCATACGACAGTACATCGATGGCGCTGAGCAAATGTGAGCAAAAGACTTGCTCAACGTCTCTGTACACAGTGTGCATCGCATCATTGGAGGCTCGAACCCGTACTCTGTGCGTTACAAGGCCAAACAATCAAAATAATGGGAATCCTCGGAATGGCAAACTCTGTCCAGAATTGCTTTATGATGCTGCAGAAGTAAATCATGACAAGACACTTACTGAATTTCCTGGCCAGATATCTGCCAATGGCGTAGCTCTGGCCAAACGCCTTCCCATCGATTTCGAGAATTGGGATCTGACCGAAGGGAGTACCTACACAATGCAAGCAACACGTGATGAAAACATCCTTAGCCAAAGCAATTTCGTAACCCCATCAACAATCAGAAATCTATACAATTCTCCTATATATATTTCATATCGGACAAAGAGAAAAAGCCAGAGCGGTTCAACAGGCGATTATGAATAGCCAATACAATAAAATACGATACAATACAATACAAGACAGTAGGTCTTGGTCTCAAGACCAAGCCTTTTAAAAACGAACTGGAGTGCACTCGAGACCAAGGTCTTGGTCTCGAAGACAAGACTGGTTAAAATGCGAAACTCACTTGGCTTCATGGCTGGCCATTGGTCCCATTCGATACGTACATCTTCGTATTCCACTTCGGCGACAGCAAAAATCAGGCGAATAATCTCGCCTCTTGCACGCTCGTTGCAGTAGGTCAACTTGTAGTGCACCATGATTGAAGATTAACAACGGATAACTGTACTATTCCCTGCGACAAACACAACCAATACACACGGAAACTCTGATAAAATATATAAGATTTTCGCATCGATTTCCCTGTTAATTGCAGTATTAGAGGCTTCAGAGTTAGACATTGCACTAGTTCTGATTAGGCGTTATGATTGAACGTCTAAGGTTCGCCCTAAACGTTCAACTGTCAAGAGTGGGCTAATTGAATCGGCCGACAGATCATAAGGCCTACTCTTCATTCAACGGTAACATCTTCTGTCAATGCTGATTCCAAAGACGTTTCTGTAACCAAACAAATCTTTTGACTTTCTCAGTCTGACTATTCGGTGGACAAGGGTGGTTGTAGGCAGGCGGCCTTTTCTGTTCTTGGTCCTGGACTAAGTCTCTGCAAAACTCTCTTCTGGCCTTGAGAGCTCAACTGAATCATCTTTTCTTTGACTCATTTCCTCTGTTGGTCTTCTCGGATTCCATTCTTCGCTTTCGACCGAAGTCACACTGAAATTTGAGCCGTCCCTTGAGCTAGCCTGAGTCCACCATGGTACGAAGGGTTATAGCGACTTCATTTTCTTAGTCTCTGCATATGAGGGCGGGTGGCCAGTCCTCTCCCTCGCAATCTCATCTTCCCACCGACAGTGTACGATCAGTGTACTCATTGTTGCTGGGCTGACTAGTGGACGAACGTGGAGCAGAACCAAATCTGGAACCAAATTTCTGCTCGTCAGAGGATTTGAACCCCCGACCTCTCGATTGACAGTCCAGCACGCTAGCCACAACAATCTCTGGCACACCCCTTTCTGATTAGAACTAAACACTTTCTGTTTGTGCCAGTCCGTTGTTTAGTTAGTGTGACCAGCACGTAAACCTTCGCAGGTCTCTGCTGTATACAAACGCAGTAATTTTTATGGCTGTCCCGAATAAGGACGCTCTCAGCCACTTAAGTGAGGCCCTTGAGTTATTTCTAAACCTTTGAACCCGATATCTCGGCTGTCTGGTCCTATAGGCATGACCGATATAGCAGCTTCAATGTCTATTCATTATCCCCGCGACGCCGAAACATTGGCTCGAGGCCAGTATTTGTTCAGGGCTTATTAAAATTAAATTCTCCTCAATACAAGAAAAGGCTGTCATTGTGGTACACCTTTCATGGCTTGCATTGCACTACGCACCAACTAAAGTCGATCTCGTGTCGGCTCTTGAAAATTAATGCCAGTTCTTGATTTTCAAATGATTCACTTACCGTATCCGAGTTTCACCAAATGAAACGTCGCACCCGAATACCACGCCTATCTAATAGTTAGGCCTATAGGTTTATCTAGGACTGCTTGTAATAGGCGCAGAGCTCGTAAAAGTGCCTTCATATCACGTGATTTCTAACATCCAATCTCCGACGACATGACTTCGAAAAATTCGTTATGTTTTGAGGCCTTTAAGGATGTTAGAATATGTAGGTCAATGGGTCTCATCTCTAATGAGAGAGAGAGAGAGAGAGAGAGAGAGAGAGAGAGAGAGAGAGAGAGAGAGACAGACAGACAGACAGACAGACAGACAGACAGACAGACAGACAGACAGACAGACAGACAGACAGACAGACAGACAGACAGACAGACAGACAGACAGACAGACAGACAGAGCAGTACCCTTAGGGGACAGTGACAAAGACAGAGATGGATAACCAAAAATAGCGATAGAGATGGATAGGAAGAGACAGACAGACAGACAGACAGGAGAGAGACAGACAGATAGCCAGACAGACAGACAGAGGTCACAGAGCAGTACGCTTAGGAAACCCTAACTAACGGCAGCCATTGGCTTCGTATCGGAGCGCACCAGTTCTGTACTTTTTGGTACTTCCAGATCTGTCTGGGTTTCTGCTCCTTTTGGTTTCCCGCAGGGTTCTGTCCTGGGACCATTGCTTTATGTTATTTATACGTCTGACATAGGGCCATTGCTGACATCCAGTGGTCTTCTTCATCAGCTTTATGCTGATGATGTTCAAGCTTAAATACCAACTGCACCTCTGACAGTGCTCTGACGGTGGTTCAGCAAATGTGTCGTGCTATGGACATTCTGGCTGGCTGTCTAACCTCAAACCGCCTTCTACTCAATACTACCAAGACACAATTCATATGGCTGGGTGGACGTAGGCGACTGGCGGGTGTGGACCGTTGTGCGGTGGCTGAAGCATTTCCCCACGTTACCTTTTATGATTCTGTCCGGGATTTGGGTGTTACACTGGATGAGGAACTTGGTTTCTGTATGCACATCAGCTCACTCGTGGCTGTTACTACCAACTACGTCAGCTAAGGGTCATCTCTCGCTCCCTATCCCAGGATGCTGCTGCTACCCTGGTCCACGCTTTTGTCACCAGCCGCTTGGACTACTGCTGCTCTATACTGGTTGGTTTGCCTCTTGCATTGATAGCCCGACGAGACCGGGTTCTTCGCTCTGCAGCCTGGCTAATTGGGCGAATCCATAAATTTGCTTCTGTTTCGGCTTACATGCATGGCACCCTTTACTGGCTCCCTGTCTCGCAGCGCGTCGAGTACAGAATCGCTGCGCTGGTTTGGCGTTGCCTCCTTGGCTATGCTCTGGCCTATCTAGTATCTACGTGAGCTCTGCTGCCCTGTATCTGATGTGCTGGCTCGCAGAGCCCCTCGCTGACGTCTGAATCTAAATAGGTTTATCCAATAGGAGATAATTGTTTCTTAACATTAACTGTCTTAGAGTTGCCTTTAGTGATCGTTGAGGCTACCCAACCTTGGTCCCTTCCATTGCAGGATGAGGTACATGTAGGTAGGTTTTCGCTGTGTTTTAGACCAACCCAAGGAAGTTTACTCTTCCTCCCAGGTCAGCCATTATCCTTGAGATTAGCTTTGTTCTTTCAGACTACTTCAGTCGTATAGCCCGAGAACGGCGATTGAATGCCTTGGTTGAATAGTTTTGGCACTGTCAGAAAACGGGAATTAAATGCCCTGGATGAACAGAGGTAAGACAACCACAGAAACGACGTTATAGCATTTTAAAGACAACGTTTAGTTCAAAATACGACGATGTCAAATATCGACACAAAAAATACAATAATTATGTAAAAACTGATTTAGTTCACACCTCTGCCTAACCTAAAATCTACAGGCTTTCTTTATGGTCTGCGTAGTGCGTGGAATCTACTTGTAAAGTAAAAGATTTCATGCTTTCTCTAACGTGAGGCATCTCTCTAGTATTGGGTAACAGGACGCTTGGCAATCCACGCCGCCACCTTAGGCACGGTCTCCACGCGCTTCTCCAGAGCCTTCAGCTTCGGATACTTGTCCAGAACAGCCTCGTTGCCGCCAGCCTTGCCCCAGCCGGTGAACACGTGAAAGGCTAGATCGGCCCATGTCAGCTGCAGCAAAAAAAGAAACATTTGCAGACAATGGAAAACATCGTGGAAGTGACAAAACTCGTATGATTTCTAACCCAGATGGTCACCTCTGTTAGGCCCAGAGAAAGCCATATCAATGTTTGTGCTTCGTGTGAGCATGCCTAAAGTGTAGGTGGACACACATTTTCAGACTACAGTCCAGTAGTCTGCTGGGCAGAATTGTTGGGGACTGTTGCACTGTGCGTTATACACTCTTACAGGCCTAAATATTAATCCACTGGCCGAACACTATCGCCCTAACCCACGATCAAATACCTACAAAATCTATGAGATTTACGAAACATAAAATTATGGCTTATCAATAGGCTGTGCTGGCAATATCGTGTGGAGCCCACAATTATTAGGGAAACCATTTTCACAGGAATTATTTTTTTTCATGATTATTAATAAATTTGTTCAACGATTACAGTTTTTTGTGCGGCTTTATTGTCTTGAGCGTCATTGAGACTAAGGCCGGCTCTGCATAAATTAGTTTGTAAACCAACTTCAGAAATAAGACGTTAGTATAGGACGTGTACACTGTAGAGTGTCTATGGTATGGAGTCATTTTTCCGACATGACAGCGTTATTTTGGTTTGAAGTAAGTTCAAGCAGCGACAATTAACGGCGGTGCTTTCTTGCACCCTTGACTCTCGCAGTGCTGATTGATGCTTTACTTACATACTGCTTTATGTTGAATGAATTTGTGCCATCATCCATCTCACTGCAGTTGTAAGTATGAAGGAGGATGAGATTGTCCCACCACCTTTGTCTCCTCCTTACCTGCGAGGGCCTCTTTGCGATCTTCGACTCGTGGCCTTATGGTTGTCCCTCGCATGCGCTCTGCTACGGCCCACTCTAGGTGCTTTACCCGTGTTGGCCCATAAGCTTGGAACTCTCTTCCCCAGTCTCTTCGCCTTGAGTTACTAGCCGTTTCACCTTCCCAGTTCCGTAGACGCCTTAAGACTTTCCTGTTCCCTGACGCAGGACTGATGCAGGTCGAGAGCGCTGCTGATTTTTGAGCGGCGCTATATAAATGTTCGATTACAATTACAATTACAATTACACTGTGTGGGGGCAATGTTAGGCCCTTGGAAACTATGTCCACGATCATAATGCCCGCTCGAAACCCAGTAATAATTGTTCACCTAATCTCCGACGAGAAAGCCATTGTGTTCATGCTTACATTATCTCCAACCAGAAATCCGTCGCCTCCTTTGTTCGACTTGAGAATCTTTTCGAGATTGGCGTACGCAGCCGGCAGTTGCTCCTCCGAATATTTCTTCTTCATCTCCGCCTGTATGAAAAATAAATTCAAAAATAAATTCAATTAAATAACAGATTCTTTCCTAGACATCTTCTGAAAACATTAGAATTGCTGTTGTAATAGGACACTTATATATAACGCCGTTCAGACAACAGAACAAAATCATTGATGATTTCAATGTTTTTAGTATCTGTTAGAAATGCAAAACTCAAAGGCAATGTGATCCTTTCGCAAATTCCAAGAAATTGTGATTTACACTAAATTAATTGGTGACGATGTGATGGAATAGATTGGCATAGCCTGGTAGAAGTAAAGTATTAAAAACAGTCTATTGCTTACTGTTACAGTGAATAAAAAAGTTACGTTGACATTTATATCTATGTAAATCTTTACACCAGCCTACATGGTGTAAACGCCATTAAAAGCAAAGTTAGGCCTACTTAGAAAAAAGAATACAGACAGTGCATAGATAACAATAAATACTTTGAATTCTTTATCTTACTTTATCAGAATTCTTTATTTAATTGAATTTATTTCTGAATTATATAAATATATATAATTATATAAATATAAAGTTGGATAATGCCGTTAGAATTTGGACTAAAAGCTTCTGTGCCCTACAACGAGAAAAACAAATAATAATAATACTTTTCTAGCTTCGTCTTTTTCATAAAATGTAAGGAGAAACGGTTTGGCTCCATCTTCTATGCAGTCTATGATCATGTCCGCCTGAAGCTGGTCTAAGTCCGTCTTTCCAGCCAGATCTGCAAATCAATTAAAGTCCAGATACTGAGTAAGCAGTACGTTGATTTTCATGACAATCCTAAAAGATCCCTCTATATAGTGTGCTGATT
The DNA here is from genome assembly GCA_020284085.1 of Aporrectodea caliginosa. NCBI lineage: Eukaryota > Metazoa > Annelida > Clitellata > Crassiclitellata > Lumbricidae > Aporrectodea > Aporrectodea caliginosa. The sequence goes on from JACEVL010000918.1 coordinate 155,975, forward strand.
AGTGAGCTGGACTGTTACCAAGAGGGTTGGGATTTAAAATCCTTGTAAGGGCAGAAAGGTTGTGACACTTGGGTCGCAGTAGTTGATTGGTAATCGTAATAGTAAACTCCAAAGTTCTAAGGCGATACTCTAAGCAGGGCCGGATTAAGACTTCCGGGGGCCCTAAGCCAAGAGACATCCGGGGGCCCTAGCCCCAAAGCAAAGTTAGTTGCCATAATTATTACGGGTATCTGAACACAAAGTTCTAAACGTATATGATATTGAATAGACTAATTTACGAGCTTATAAAGTAATTTCTTTGTGAAATGAGAACAATTACAATTATCAAACAAAAACTTTAAAAACTTCTTCCTTGATTTCTGCCTGGCAAATTCTTCAACAATATCATCAAACTGCATTTTGCCGAAGGACATCTGATTCGATGCACATCAGGCTAAGTGAACTTAACTTTTCCTGGAGCATGGTAGATCTTAAATCGTTTTTTATTCGTTTTAGCTGAGAAAAGGATCGCTTTCCCGAACAGTTCGTGACCATCAAACTCAAAAAAATACGTAGTGCTATTTCAACATTTAGGAAAACAAATTGAAGACCGTCTTCAAAAATAACATCATAAGTCTTTATGGTTGGGTCTTGCTCGGGGGGTTAACCTCAGTGGCGGCGCTACACCAGGGCAAGCCAGGGCAAATGCCCTGGTAAAAAAGCCTTTGCCCTGGTCGTTGCCCTGCCAGAATTGTTGCCCTGCCGAGAATTTATATGGGGCATAAACTGCCCCTGCACTGGTTACTTGTATGACTACCCTGGCTATGCCCTGGTTAAAAAAATGTCTGGCGCCGCCACTGGTTAACCTGGGTGTTAACCACGCTTTTGATATTTGTTTTGCGCCTCTTGACATAACAATGGAATTGCATGGTCAAGTTCATTAACGAAGGTGGTGTCAAAATCCTCTGGATATGATTCTATTAAACGTTGAGCCTGCTCATTGCGTGTTTCATTTGGTACCTGGTAACTCCAAATAAATGAGAAGCGAAAACTTATCTGCGATATTTGTGTACACTGTGGCTCTTTTTATCCATCTACTTTAACTTGCGGAAATCTTGATTGATTGATTGATTGATTGATTGATTGCTTGAGCCACAGGCTAAAAGTCAAATCTTGCGACGACTAGTTCGATCACTTACAATCATTCAATCGTCGTGAAACTTGGCAGACAGACTCGCCCTCGCACACACTTCATTCTATCAAAATTTCAGCTCCCCAAAAGGCTAGCTTATAGAATCGGGGACTCAACTTTTCGAATCGGGGAATCCCCTTTTCCCACACGCAGCGTTGTGATTGGCCAGCGTTGTGATTGGCCGCAGTCGTTAAATGAACGCGGATTATATATTTGTAGAGGTAACTGCTTCATAAGACGCATTATAGGATAGTAGATGGATATAGTAAAAAACTTTGTTTTTACTATTGGTTCTTTTTTTACAAGTTCGTTGACAGAACGTCAGTGATAGGCATTAAATGTCTAAACGTGAAATTTATCCCTTGGGCTCAAATTTGCGTCTTCAGCTTGTCCATCATTAATTTGTCTTCTTAGAAATATTTTTCTTGAGTTCATTCTCCTATATTCAACGTCAGGGAGTCGTCCCAAATCTAAGTCATCACTAGCAGTAGCGGTGGTTTCGGTTGCACTCAATGCACTTATTGCGCTGTTTGGTGCTCGCAAGGGCAGCTTAGGCAGGGCTTGAAAAAACCATGTAGTCTATAGAGACGGCCATCATGTCCTTCACGGGGGCCCGTGGCGCATTGGATAACATCTGGCGTACAGAGCGAGAGGTACCGAGTTCGAGCCCCGTTAGGGCGGATATGCTTTGCTGGCAGCTATTAGCGCTGCAGGCTGTCTGTTCTGTTAGTAGTTAAGATTTATGTCTTCTGTCATTTGCGTTCTTGTGAATTGTTTCAATTGCATAATTGTACACTGTAACCGGTTGCGGTATGTCAACCGGATTGTTGCAATAAACGAAAATATTATTATTATTATTTTTCTTTTAAAAGTTGTTTTTTTTTCTTTCTTTTTACATATCCACACCTAATATGACCGCTTCATTGTTTATAATAAATGTCACTGACCGTTCATATAATGTTAATATGTTCCGCTATTCAAAATTGAGTAATTTCAGAATTTTTACCCTTAGTATTGCGTCCGCCGCCAGGTCACCATGTCAGAAAAGTGTCGACATAGGCCTATTATAGGCCTACTAGAGTTTCGGCTTTGAGCCTTTGACGTCTGCCGTCGGTCGCTAGGGGCGCCTATACAGACTTTGAATGCGAGTCTGCAACTATGGTCAGTATTCAGTAAGTAAGTAGTAACTAAAACTTACTAGCACTAAAAATGTTTCAGGGTAACGCTGAATTATTTGAAATTATACCAAAATTAGGAATTTGCTACAACAATTTGATTTAATTTCTCCAGATTTCGGGGGCCCCAAAACCTCCGGGGCCCTAAGCCATGGCTTATTTTGCTTATGCGTTAATCCGGCACTGACTCTAAGGCTAAGCGCAGAGCACCCGCTTATTGACGAGCGTTGCGTCGTATCACAGTCGTTCCCAGTGAAGGTCGGAGTCCAGTTATACAATACAGTGCAACTGTATTTGATATTTCCCGCCTTCCAAAGGTCAGAAGTTCATACACGACCATACGATAGAACATCGATGCCGCTGAGCAACTGTGAGCGAAGGACTTGCTCAAGGTCTCCACACAGTATGCATGCATCGCATCGTTGGAGACATAGCACAAAGTCGTGAGGTCCAGACCGGAGGTCGTAAATTCTCGCTATTGTCGGCGTAAACAAGCCCCGCTGTACACGGGAGGTGTTCTGACCAAGCGCCCCAAAGGAGGCCATTCTCGGCTGCATCAACCGAATCGGACCTTTCCGGCGCCGCACCGGGAGATAACCTATCCTCTGAGCTCTCTCTAGGAAGCGGTCCAGGTTGTTCTGGTCCTCAGCTGTTGTGAGGCCACACCAGGCATTACAGCGTTGCGTTTAATTAATGCTTAATAATAATATTTCAAGACTTCTGCTCCATTTGCATTCCTCTGACGAACTTGAATATCAAATGAGATCATCGACCACACACACAACGTTGATGGGATTTTTTATGATTTTTTACATTTCGAAGATTTTCATGATCTTTCAACTCCAGTCAATTAAATTTACCAGCCTGTTATGACCCTTTTACTTTTCAAGTTTCGCACGTAATCTTCGTCCTACACCCTTTCTCAGGGTCAGCTTTATAGCGTGGGGGCAAACAAATCAAACGGAAGTCCACGGAATGGCCAATTTTCGCAAGAATATATCTTTACCTTGATGCTGCACAAAGAAATAGTTACAAGACACTTACTGAATTTCCGAGCGAGATATCTGCCAATGGCGTAACTCTGGCAAAACGTCTTCCCATCAATCTCGAGAATTGGTATCTGACCGAATGGCATATCTAGGCCTATACACAATGCAAACAACAGCTAATCAAAACATCCTTATTCAACGCAATTCCTCTATCCCCATCAACAATGAGGAATCTACGCAATTCTCCAATTATTTCCTATTGTTTAACGAGAGAAGGCCAGAGCGAGCGGATCAATACGCGATTATGAATAGCCAATACAATGCAATACAATAAAATACGACACAATGCAATAGAATACACTACAAAACAGTACAGCACAATACAATGCATTACCATACAATATAATGCATTGTAATACAACAGAATACAATTCAATATAATACAATATAAAATAGCATAATACAACACGAATGAACTTGATTATGCCCTCACAAATTCAGAAGTGCACTTGTCATCGGGCACTGGAAACCTTAGAACTTTTAGCACACTAGAAGATGGAAGTTTTCAGGTTGTAGCAAATGTATCTAGTAGTGCTATATAATGCTCAATTGCGGCTGTGACGATCTTAAAACGGCCCTGATTAATCACTGTTCGTATTAACAGTCGAGTCTTGTTCTTAGTCTTGCAAGACAAAGACCAAGACTTTGAACCTCAATATCAATAAAGTTGGTCTCATGACCAAGACTAAGCCTTTTAAAAACGAACTCGACTGTACTAGACTGATTATAAGATGCGATGCTCACTGGACTTCATGGCTGGCCACTTGTCTTGTTCAATTCGTACATCTTCGTATTTCTCGTCGGCAACAGCAAAGATCAGGCGAATGATCTCAGCTCTTCCACGCCCGTTGAAGTACGTCAGCTTGTAGTGCACCATGATCGACGATGGTTAACAACGGGACACAGTTTAGCCTACTATTCCCTGCACAAACGCAACCAATGAACACGAAGACTTTGATTTACATGGCCATAATTAGGCCTATATAGTTTTGATTAGGCGTTATGATTGAACGTCTAAGGTTCGCCCTGAACGTTCAACTTTCAAGATTGGGTTAATTGAAAAAATAATATGCTATATAGACCTACAGTACAATGGCCTATTCTTCATTCAACGATAATATCTTCTGTTTCTGCTGATTCTAAAGACCTCCCTGTACCCTACCAAGTCTTTTGACTTTCTCACTCTGACTATTCCACGAACAAGGATGGTTCTAAGCAAGCGGCCTTTTCTGCTGCTGGTCCTAGACCATGGAGTTCTCTCCTACAAACGTTCGCTCTGCAAAGTCTCTTCTGGCCTTGAGATTTCAACGTAATCTCATCTTTTCTTTGACTCATGTTCTCCGTTGGATGTTTGGGTGTCTGCTCGGATTCCATTCTTGGCTTTCGTCCGATGTCACCCTGAAATTAGTAGACACCAGCGACCGATACATTGAACCCCGACCTCTCGATTGACAATCCAGCACGCTAAACACTACACTATCCGGTACACACTTTTTGAATAGAACTTAACGCTCTCTTTTCGTGCCAATCCTTTGTTTGGTTAGTGTGACCAGCACGTAATATTTGCAGGTCAACTGGTTATTTACCGATTACCAACAATACGAGGGTCTTGGCTGCGGCCAGTTCTGTCCATTATATTCACTGCAGCTCTCTGCTTCTTATGTGACGACAACCACCTGTGTGACAGAAGAGCTGATTGAGCGAGCAGACAGGAAGCTCTTCCAGAAACCACGGTTATTTGGCCTCTGCATTCGACAGCTCTTGCCACCTTGTCGCGAGGACATGTATTTACACCACATGACAGGCCATATTTTCATGCTGTCTCTTGTTGTATCTAAGTTAACGATAACGATAACGAAAATGTTCGTTAACGAAAATAAAATGACTTCGTTAACGATAACTATAACTATAACTAAAAATATCATTAACTATAATATTATAACGAAAATAACACTAACGAAAATTCATCTTTATTTTCGTTAATACAAAAAATAAAAATAGGAAGTGCAATATGGACGATCGACTAACTGAGAACGAAAAATGCGAAATTTTTATTGTAATTTGTCAGTTACTTTGGAAAAGTGTATTCATGCTGAATGTAATGCTTCAAAGGTTTTATAGCTCTGAGTAAACGTGAAACAGCGCATTTGCACAATTTTTGTATAGCTTAATTATTGTAACTAAGTTGTAACTACTTACTAACTATAACTAACTAACTAACTAACTAACTAACTTACTTACTTATTTATTTACTGTAACTTACTAAAATAATCTTAGACACACGCACAAATTTTTTGTCGCTGTTCTGAACAAGGACATTCTTATCAGCCACTTATGAAAGACCCTCGAGTATATTTTTGAACCCTTGAACCTGATATCTCGGCTGTCTCAGACTGTCAGCACTGTCTGGTCTATGCATTATAGGCCTATATACGGGAATATAATATAGGCCTATGTATGACCTGTTACCACTGTCAATCTCATGCATTATCAACGCGAGGCCGAAATATGGGCTCGGCGGCCTCGGCCTGTGTTTACTCCCTGCACGAGTTTAATGTATCGTATAATTATGCCGAGTCATTTACAAGAAGAAGAGCAGCCCCTTAAGCTAAGCCTGGAGCAGCCATGGGTATGAAGTGAGAACGACTTCATTTTCTTAGCCTCGGCATTTGAGGGCGGATGGCAAGTCATCTCTCGCCGTCTCAGTCTTCCCACCGACAGTGTACAGTCAGTGTACTCATTATAACCGCGTTGGTTAGGGGATGCACGCGGAGCAGAAATCTCGAACCAGATTTCTCCCTTTGAGGGATTTGAACCCCCCGACCTCTCGATTTTCAGTCCAGCATGCTAACCATCGAGCCGAGGCACTTAAACGAATTAAAAACCTTTTATAATAGATACACTAACCTGTATCCGAGCTTCTCCAAATGCAGCGTCACACACGTATTAAGGTCTATGCATGACTGACTGCAATAGGTGACAGCTGGCAAGCGCTCATGCATATCACGTGATAATCTGACACCCAATCCCCGACGACATGACAAAAATCGTTATGCAAATGAGGCGTTTAAGGATGTTAGAGAATGTGGGTGTGTGTGTTTCATCTGTAGGCCTAATGGAAGTGTTTACAC
>JACEVL010000918.1:167500-172500 GCA_020284085.1 Aporrectodea caliginosa
CCTAGGTACATGTAGATCTCGTATTCCGTGACTGAACTTGCATTATTCGGAAAATTACATTACATTAGCTTACATCGACAGAGGAATAGGCCTAAAGTTGGCACAAACCGATATAACATATTTTTTCTTAAATTGCTAACACCATAAAATGTCAGCGTCAAAATTTCATCTAAAAGACGCTGTAAGAGCATCAAACGAATTTTGTCATTAGAAAATTCCGCAAATGACAACTTATCTTGAATTTACAATCATTTTCAAGGTGTTTAACTGGATACCGGTAACCTTTGCACTTTATCACATTTTTTAACCACATACTTGCATATATATATATATATATATATATATATAGGAATTAAAATTTCCTTTAATAATTTGTAATATTTTTATAATCGAAATGATCGAATTCACCCGGAAATTTATTACAAACTCACTAGCTTGTATATTTACTGCAATGGCTTCGACATCTGGCGAATAGAAATTGGCTAGCATACAGCAGGCGTGCCACAGTCGTGGCGCGAGCCACATCAGAAAGGTTTGTGCCCTTGAGGCCATGAGGCATGAGCAGCTAAAATGCGCAATGCATACATGGACTGCCTCAGTCTGTTTGGCTTTGCAACATAATTGAGCGCCTCTGAGTAGGGATCTTGAAGGGGCGCTATATAAATTTTGATTGATTGAATTTTGATTGATTGATAATTATCTGAACTATATCCGCTTCAAAATTAAGGGTTTCCGTAAGCCTTTCTATGCATCTCGACAAGCGTTTTACGGCCTCATAACTTATTTCGGAGATTTGCATTTACATCACATTTACAAGGCACTAATGTTAACACAAAAACCGTAATTATCAAATAAGCATTGCTAACATTGAAGAATGTCAGCGACAAAAATCTACCAACATAAGCGTTTTAGTTTCTCGGAAATCGAATGTGTGTAATTCGTTTATTTAACGACGCCGTCATATCGACGATGATTGGCGTTCGGAAATCGAAGACGAGATGACTTCTTATAATTATATACCTGTTGAATTCCATTTTCAAGGTGTTTAACTGGACGCTGGAAGCGTTTATACTTTATCCCATTTTTTAAAAACACATGCTTGCATAAATAAGAATTAAATTTACTTAAATAATTAGTAATATTTTTATAATCGAAGGATCGAAATCACGCGGAATTGTATTACATTAAGAAAGTTGGAAAGTATTTGTTTATTTTTCTGTCGACACCAGCCTTGCGAATATATTTATGTTTTTTAACACCTATACAATACAATACAATGCAACAGCATTTGATATAGCCCTTCTTCCAAAGGTGGACCATAGCTCAGAAGTGTTGGCTGTTTGGGGGCAAAGCTTAAGAACCAAAAGGAATTCAAGAGAGAGAGGGAGGATAGAGAGAGATATATTGATAGAGAGATAAAGATGGAGCAGATAAAATTATATTGCAGAGCAATTATTGTGCGCGAAGGACTTGCTCACGGTGAACCGGTCCCTACCAGTGCGACCACTCTCCATTGTCTTAAATCCCCAGAATCCCGATAGCGCATTGGATAACACACTGGCATAGAGAGCGAGAGGTACCGAGTTCGAGTCCCGTAGGGCGGACATGCTTTGTAGGCTGCCATTAGCGCCGTGTATTGCAGGCTGTCTGTTCTGTTAGTAGTTAAAATTTATGTCTTCTGTCATTTGTGTTCTTGTTAATTGTTTCAATCTGGGATTATTATTACTGAAGTCCCAGGTTTCAATTGCATAATTGTACACTAGGCCTATAACCGGTTGCGGTTTGTCAACCGGCTTGTTTCAATAAACGAAAATATTATTATTATCTTTCAAGGACAGAAAATTTGGTAAAATTTGCGAAACTAACGAATGAAATTTTAATCATAGGCCTATTATTCTCGAGATGTCTTCAACGCTCAATTAAAGAAAGTAAAGAAGGTTGGAACACATCTTATTCGCAGTCGTTAAATCAAAAGAGTTGCGTTTGGAGGAGGAGGACAGAGGACGAAGAGGACGAGCGGACGAAGACAAAAAAAGAGGACAGGAGGACAGGGGCGGCACAACCAGTTCAAAATTAGGTAGGCACGGAGGGAAATGGGTGCTTACTATTAAAGTAAGAGAATATATGTCATAGTCTAATAGTGCTTACTGACAGTACCTGACTAGTCAGTAGTCACTAATGAACAGTGAACACCGTCATACCGGCTCATCCCTCAATTTGCGTGAAATCTAGGAACACATTAATCAATGAAGACGCTCCGACGGTAGTCGTTCCCTGAAACGAACGCCGTCTGAATGGACTTAATATCCAAGCAGTCTAGTCTATTCTGATGCACGTGCAGTAGGGTGACATGGTTCAGCCTCTCCTGTGACATCGTTGATCGCAAATAAGTTTTTAAACGTCGAAGTGCGCTGAAACTGCGTTCTGCCGTCGCACTAGATGCGGGCACAACCAAGAGTAGCTCCATCAGAAGTTGAAGTTGATCAAATAATCCGCGCACCTCAACAGATTTGACTCTAAAGTGTTCGATTACTGCAGATACAGTTGACATAATTATGCAGCCATTGCAGCGGACATGATAGAAGTAATAGTACTTCCGGCATGACGACAGCTACAAAGCAAGGATAATACATAAAACAAGGCTTCGCAAAACTTGCGTCAACGGTCAAAAGCATACTAGCGCTCCTACCGAGAGGAATCGCGTCGATTATCGCGAACAACACATTCAGGAGAAACGCATTTCATGCTCTTCTCACGAATTTGACATAAGACTGAAAATGTTTGCAGACATAATAAATAATCATAAATCATAAATATAACAAAGCAGGTACGCATAAATAGGTAGGCACGCAGTGGAGCGTGCCTTATGGAACCGTATTTTCAGTAGGCACTGTGCCTGCGTGCCTAATAGGATGTGCCGCCTCTGCAGGAGGAGGACGAAGAAGAGGACGAGGACGACGGGGACGAAGAGAAGATGGTGGAGGGGAGGAGGAGGACGAAGAGGGAAACAAGAACTAAAAAGAGACGGAGGAGGAGGAGGAGGACAGAGCAGAGGACGGGGAGGAGATCGAATAGGAGCACGAGGACAAGGACGAGGACAAAGAAGAGGACGAGAACAAGGACGACGACGAAGACGTGGAAGAGGACTAATAGGAGGGAAAAGGATAAGGAAGAGGACAGACAGGAGGATGAGGACGTAAACAAGGACAAGGACGAATACGAGGACGAAAAGGAGGACGATGACGAGGGAGAGGACGAAGAGAACGAGGACGAGGAAGAGCCGAAGAGGACGAAGAGGAGGACGATGACGAGGATGAGGACGAAGAGAAAGACAAGGACGAAGACGAAGATGTAGAAATGATGTACACCAACGTGCGGATATTCAACTGGTTTAATAACGAATATACTTATTTATACTTACTTATACATAGGCGCCGACTCACAGGGGCAACAGGGACTTTCGCCCCAGTACTCACCAAGGTTCTGGGTCGAGAGCATATTTTCGCCCCAGTACCTTTTTGGCCATTCAAAATATCAAAAAAATCAGTGACGTCTTTTGGGGAGACAGGGTAGGCCCATGGAAAATCAACTATTTATGTGTAAGTCATTGCATTTGATGAAAGAGTTATTGAAAATAGTTATTGAAAAGAGTTATTGAAAGAGTTATTGAAAAGAGTTATTGAAAAGAGTTATCGAAAAGAGTTATCGAAAAAAAAGAGTTATTGAAAAGAGTTATTGAAAAGAGTTATTGAAAAGAGTTATTGAAAAGAGTTATTGAAAAGAGTTATTGAAAAGAGTTATTGAAAGAGTTATTGAAAAGAGTTATTGAAAAGAGTTATTGAAAAGAGTTATTGAAAAGAGTTATTGAAAAGAGTTATTGAAAAGAGTTATTGAAAAGAGTTATTGAAAAGAGTTATTGAAAGAGTTATTGAGTTAAAAGAGTTATTGAAAAGAGTTATTGAAAAGAGTTATTGAAAAGAGTTATTGAAAAGAGTTATTGAAAAGAGTTATTGAAAAGAGTTATTGAAAAGAGTTATTGAAAAGAGTTATTGAAAGAGTTATTGAAAAGAGTTATTGAAAAGAGTTATTGAAAAGAGTTATTGAAAAGAGTTATTGAAAAGAGTTATTGAAAAGAGTTATTGAAAAGAGTTATTGAAAAGAGTTATTGAAAAGAGTTATTGAAAAGAGTTATTGAAAGAGTTATTGAAAGAGTTATTGAAAGAGTTATTGAAAAGAGTTATTGAAAAGAGTTATTGAAAGAGTTATTGAAAAGAGTTATTGAAAAGAGTTATTGAAAAGAGTTATTGAAAAGAGTTATTGAAAAGAGTTATTGAAAAGAGTTATTGAAAAGAGTTATTGAAAAGAGTTATTGAAAAGAGTTATTGAAAAGAGTTATTGAAAAGAGTTATTGAAAAGAGTTATTGAAAAGAGTTATTGAAAAGAGTTATTGAAAAGAGTTATTGAAAAGAGTTATTGAAAAGAGTTATTGAAAAGAGTTATTGAAAAGAGTTATTGAAAAGAGTTATTGAAAAGAGTTATTGAAAAGAGTTATTGAAAAGAGTTATTGAAAAGAGTTATTGAAAAGAGTTATTGAAAAGAGTTATTGAAAAGAGTTATTGAAAAGAGTTATTGAAAAAAAGAGTTATTGAAAAGAGTTATTGAAAGAGAGTTATTGAAAAGAGTTATTGAAAAGAGTTATTGAAAAGAGTTATTGAAAGAGTTATTGAAAAGAGTTATTGAAAAGAGTTATTGAAAAGAGTTATTGAAAAGAGTTATTGAAAAGAGTTATTGAAAAGAGTTATTGAAAGAGTTATTGAAAAGAGTTATTGAAAAGAGTTATTGAAAAAAGAGTTATTGAAAAGAGTTATTGAAAAGAGTTATTGAAAAGAGTTATTGAAAAGAGTTATTGAAAAGAGTTATTGAAAAGAGTTATTGAAAAGAGTTATTGAAAAGAGTTATTGAAAGAGTTATTGAAAAGAGTTATTGAAAAGAGTTATTGA